>RXPK01000282.1:560867-594551 GCA_004143645.1 Protaetia brevitarsis | reverse complement strand
ATATTGCTCAGATTATAAAAGTTTATGATGGCATGTACATTTTAAGTCATCTGCTTATTTTGATAAAATTCATTGTTTGTCAATTACGTTTCAGGTAAAGTGCTGTTTGCATTCACAGTACGCCAATATGTTATTAAGAAAAGATGCTTAAAACAAAAAGCTATTGAGTTATGCAAGCTTTCATGCTGATGGCCTACTTTGATAATCATGATTAGTTTTTCCGCCTATTATTAATTCCATCATAATTATCAAAATAGGTCGATGACTAAAAATTTGAATATCCTCATAATTTTTCATCCTGAACAATATTTCTAAGTAACATTTTGGTACCCTGCCAAGGTATTTTACCGGGAACTAAAACAGTTTTGACTCATACATAGTATAGTAGTAGTTTAGTAGTGTAGTAATGTAGTTTACTAATGGATTAAGAAAAAATCTAAAGCAACCGATAAGAAAGTTTCAGACCAATCAGGGCTTATTTCCCAAATATTAAATTCCAATTCAAAAAATGTTCCTCTCTAATACCTATTGTCAACTCTATCCATGGACACACTGTATAAATTAATCTACAATTTAAATTTTTATAATTTTATTTTCTTTCAATTTTCATGTCTTTAACCCCATATTACCACAGATTTGGCGCATCCATGTCACTACAAGATATTGTCTATTGTTCTGTATTGTGCGCATTGTATAGTGCACATTCATTGACAGTAGTCTGTACCTACACCTGCTCTGTAAATGCTTTGACAAATAAACTTTTTTGTTGTATTTATACAGAATTTAAAATACGTATACTTACTTCATGTTAATGATAGGGCTTTCAGATTCAGTCACGTTTATTATTTGTGTACTTGTTTGTACTGGTACGTTTGGAGCCTTTGCTTTTACTGTAATCACAATAGAAATCACCAACATACCCCTGCACCACCAAACGTTTCTTAGGCCCTAAAGAAATTAAAAAAAAGTAGCAGATATATTAATAGCAATAATACAAATAACTTTCATACTCGGTATAAATTTTCTACATGACAGACATAGCTAACAAATATTTATTACTTGTCAGATAAATATTTCTTGGGAACAGTTATCAAAACAGTTTCCCGTTGCTTACATGGCACTTGATTTCTGCAAATCAATCGCCAATGTGCGACTGATCTCGATTATCTTCAAGTCAAAACTATATTTTTTTATAACGAAGAAATTCCTTACCTAAATCACTATTTGTTTCAAATGTCAAATAATTGTCTTAGGACCTAATAAGTATTTCTTTCTCTTTACTACTTAAAAGAATGATTTATTTGGATTAACGCGTATTTATTAACGACAAAGGAATCCCTTTCTCAGCCTAGTAAAAGTTACATTAAATTACATAATACACTAGAAGTGTATAGACCATTTGTGAAAAGTATATTTTACACTACTGCTTACATTAGATTCGGATAAATTTTTTAACACTATTCAGAGTGTGTCTCCCCGTATAAATGCTGGTGTATTTATTGTGTTAAACAGTGTAAAAAAATCTTAATGTGTAGTGACACACAACAAATACTTCAAATTATATCATAAAACATCTTTCATCAATAACGTCAAAAAAGTGGGCTAGTTTAACTTTTCAGAGTCTGTGCTGAAACTGTGTTGTCGCGCTTGTAAGTGACACCTACAGCACTCTGATGACTAGAGACCGGATTATATGCAAAGTGCATGTATTTTATTTTTTGCATATCTTTTATTATAGTCTATATGTAGACGTATTACACTAATTGAAGTTAATTAGCGCTAATTAGTAATTGCATATATTGCATATTTAGGCATTTCTATGCATATTTTTACAAAAATTGCATATATTGCGTATTTAAGCTTTTTCTTATCCTTTTTATCAGTAAAAATTCCTAGTGATTCCTAATGTAATAATACTTTTCTCCAAGAACTGCACGTGTTTAATTTCGCCTAGTAGAAGGGATGTGGTAAATACATTTTATTATTATTAATTCCCAAATAAACTATTCATTCATTGAATATCTTTGAGCGAAACAGCATGTAATTATGTTACGTTTTTAAATACTGTGCGTAGATACAATGAGTATAGCGGACAAAATTTCTTTATGGATCAAGCCATATCCGCAACTGGTAAATATGGCGACAAAATATTTTGTCGAGCCTGCAGTAAACTGGTAAGTTTAACTTTACTAAAAGCTTTACAATTGTTTTTAAATTCTTTAACTTTTGATATAAAATGACAATTGTTGTTGTAGGTGTGTTCTGAGAAAAAATACCTGATTGATCAACACGCTAAAACTCCATCACAATTTGGAAAATGTGAAAAACTAAAGCGATCCGCATCTGTGCAGCAATCTATACGTCAATGTGTAGCATCAACTTCACGAAACTCAGAACAAGAAGAATATAATACGGATCTGTGTAACGCATTAATTTCGTATAACATACCATTAGCAAGATTAAACAATGTTAATTTGAAATCATTTCTGCAAAAATATTGCAAACATAATATACTTGACGAAAGTACCTTACGAAAATATTATGTCACATCTTGTTACCAGCAAACAATAGCAGAAATTCAACAATTGGTAGGGAATAATTTTATTTATATCATGGTAGATGAAAGTACGGATAAGTGTGGCCGTTATATTGCCCATTTGTTAATAGGAATTTTTCATGAAGATATTGTAGGTAAATCATATTTAATTTATTGTAAAGAACTTCAAAAAACAAATAATGTGACAATTGCCCAATTCGTTCAAGAAGTTGTAAGGTAAAAAGAAATTTTACCTGGAAGTATACCTTGTGAAAAAAATTTGCTAATATTGTCCGATGCTGCACCATACATGATAAATGCCGGGCAAAATTTAAATTTTTGTTATAGTAATATTATTCATACCACTTGTTTAGCTCATGGGTTAAATCGTATAGCCGAAGACATTAGGAATCAATTCCCTTTGAATAATGATTTAATCAGCAATGTCAAAAAAGTATTTTTAAAAGCACCTTTACGAATCCAATTTTATAAGGAGCGACTTCCCGGTGTTAAAGTTGCCTCCTGAACCGATTATTACGAGATCGGGTACATGGTTAGAGGCTGCAATTTTTTTCGCCGATAATTTTGAAGGAATAAAAAATGTAATTCTTGAAATCACTGCTGACTGCATTGCTCTAGAAAGCTGTAAAAGGATAGTAACATCAACAGAATTGCTACAAAACCTTTTGTATATTAAGTCAAATTATAGCATTGTTCCAAGTTCCATTCGTAAACTAGAAACGCAAGGGATGTCGCTCTCGGAATTAGTCGAAATAGTAGACGAGTTTGATATGCTATGTAGGAAGGTTAAGAGTATAATTCTATATACGATAAATTTAAATAAGTGATAAATAAAAATGCGGGGTATTTGAAATTAAAAAAGTTAAGAAAATTTTGGAAGGTAAAACAGTAAACGATTTCGACTTTAATTTTAGTTTAGAATGTATTGCAAAGTTAAAAAATGCACCAATTACATCTGTGGATGTTGAAAGAAGCTTTTCTACTTCGAAACATATGTATTCTGATAGAAGACAAAACTTTCTTTTACACAATTTTGAAAAGCATTTAATTATAAATTGTTTTAGAAATATGTATTTTATGTAAAAATTTTGCATATTCTCGCAATTTTCTTGCATATATGCCACAGGTTTATGGATATTTTCTCAAAAATCGATCGCATATATTCCCGTTTTTCTTTCCATATAATCCGGTCTCTACTGATGACTATTTAAATGTTCATATTAAAAGCAACAGGGGCGTACCTACTTGTCCATTTAAGGCGTGGCACTGCGGGTAGTCACCAGTAGATTTACATTCCCAGGAGTAAACTACTTTCAAATTGCATGTGTAAGAGTAAGACGTATCTAGGATAATTTCTGCTCCTATGGGAGCCGATTTGTGTTCAGCTCCGAAAATGCCAGGTACTGGGCATCTGGAAGTCATCCTTATGAAGCACTAAATAAATAAAGGTACGTAAGATAGAAGTCTCATTTTTATATTAAAATGGCCATGAATGTGGAGGTATGATAGCAGCACTGTTCGGGTAATTGAAACAATTACAGTGCTAATTGTAGATAACCTGTTATAAAAATTTGGTGCATCTAAACATGATTCAGTACACCTCCGTTGGCTAAAAGCCTTAATCGACACTTTTGTATTCGGCGAATATGTTAGAGCAATATTACACTAAATGATTTAGTAAACAAGAGGCGAAGTAATAGGAAAGAATACTATGGAAAGGCTTTTAAAAGCCTGGTACTTGAAATGGGCAGTGACACAATGTGCCAAAACTCTTCCGCGACAAACCTTTTATGGTTGTTCTAGGGTGAGACGCTTGCAGGACTAAATAGAAACCAGTACCTCAAATCCAAAGCGGATACGGAAATGGTTTGATAAGCGACACAGGTTCTAGTGTCATGTCGGTACATACAGAAACCTTGGATCACGGAAAACATGTGGCAATAATTACAACGAAGTAATAGCAATGGAAAGCATCTCAAAAGGGTGGTGATCCCCTATTAGACAGTCTTCAAACTAGATTAAATATGCCTGCAGGACCAAAGAGCCCGAGAGAAACATTACTTTGGCAAGGATAGCAGAGCATTAGGGGTGGCCGACAATGAATTTCCAAATCTGGAAGCTTTCACTGGATCTTAGCAAAGTGCTGCACTAAACCACTGAAAATTGACACTTCTAACAGCATATATAGTTATTACTACCTAGGATATCTGTATACATATACCTAACCTAGTGAAAGAAAATAACACTGTTTATGTAAAGCGAACCTGTAGTCAACACTTAAAGCCATGAGTTTCGCAAGTGTTGACTCTAAGCTGGCTCGTAACTGTGCAAGTGTCAAAAATGCGGTGGGCATTTAAAAAAACTTAACGGGAAAGGGAAGCGGCGAATATCTGGGGTTTGTCAGGGTAATTTATCACCAAATCGCAAATTAAAAAGTCTGTCAATGAATTAATACATAATGAATAAAGGAAATGGTGGCAAAGTCACCAAAACAGAAACACAAAAGAATTCGTAAAGGAGCAGAGGGCTGAACTTTCTAAAAGCCTCCTGGATGAAGATAGGAAGGCTAAAAAATAATGTCTGCTCATTGTAGATTAATTAGGCACATGTATAACATAGGTCCGACAGATGACTCTACTTGCAGCTTTGGCCAAGGAAGGAAGAATCACCAATTTATGAATTATGCCAATGCCATGGCCTAACAAGATAAATTTTCTAGTACTGAACTTAGAGAACGCAGCAGCTAACAGCAACATAAGGGCGCTATTCCCAAAGAAAATTAGGGAACGCCTTCTAGCGCAAAGAGCATCACAATAGATTAAATAATGTAACCTAATCTAAAGCAAACTAACCAAGTATAAAATAATATTATAGAGATATTGGTTCTGGTGATATAAGCGCTGTACAGTACCGTGGTCATGTATAGAAAAGAGTGGCAAGAAATCAGCTGAACAAAACATTGAATTAAGCGCACAAATTATTTAAATAATCATTGTCAAACAACGTCCAAGTCGAGAGGCTTTACATTATAAATATACTACAGGTCACTCAGGTTTCCTTACCTGTACATTTTCAAGTTATCAAGACAATCCAATTGCCCGTATGTGATAAAACAGGTCTATAATTACCAGGCTAATGAAAAAAAAAAAAACTAAAAGCGCTTCTTATGTCAGAAATAAGCTGATTAAATTAATATATGGAAAATGATCGTTACCAGGTTCAAGTAAAAAGTCTAAAGCGAGCCTAAAAGACTCGTTTGTAAGCATTTGTCGTATTGTTTAAGGTCAATATAACAGTAGATAACACACGTCTTTCAGTATAATGAATATTTATTTTGGAATCAACTTTTGTATTGCGATATATTTAAAACATTCCGTAGATTTTCAATAATGCCGGAAAAAATTGCTGGAATTATCCATAGAAACACATACTGAAATAGTAGTTTAACTGCAATATAGGTAAAAGTAACAGAGAAGGAGCGAATTACTGAATTTAGATAGTGGAACTGTAAATTGCGATATTTAAAAAACTAGTGAAAATTAAGAACACCCGTAAGAGATCATGCAATGAAAATAACATTAAAAAGGTGTTTAATCAAAGCAATCCTATAGTGAAGAATTGTTATGCGAAAACCGTTATTTCATCAATCAATTTTCTTTGTTTCTTTAAGTTTAAGAATCTTGTTTGTTTTAGAAATTTTATATACTGTTTTCTTATTTTTTTAAAGAATACAACATTTATTTTAACATTATTTTTATTATAAGAAACAAATAATAAATATAATAAACAATAACTATATATTATGTTATAATTAAAATTGTGCAAGTAACTGATCTCTTCGCCGAACACCCACATTATGATATTCATTCTGCGGTGGATTGGGTTGATTAAGTACAGGTGGCACGTGTACTATTTCTTCATTTGGAAGGGGTACATTAAAATTGTTATAATGTGTATGAACTACACTGTATGTGCATCGTATGTGTTCTTAGAGTATTTCTTTTGTTAATCGTTTCTTGTATATATAGTATACGTTTACCTGTTTTTACAATAAAAAGCGTATGTGTATTCACCATTGAGATCTTAAGTTATTCACACCCAAAATATATACCGTAAATTATTACAATTGGCGACCTGTGATTAGTGGAAGTAAATAGAAATGTCGATCGGAAAAATCAACGAATTTCAGTTAGGTCACAAGAACTGGAATACGTACATTGCACGTGTGAATCATATTTTATAGTAAACGATATTGAAGATGATGCAAAGGTGCCTATTTTAATTACATTAGTCGGAGATGAAACCTACGAACTTATGGTTGATTTATGTGATCCGATCAAGCCTGAATTACAAACATATGAGCAGCTAGTTGAACTCGTACAAAATCATTTGGAACCGAAGCCATCGATTTATGCTGAACGTCATAAGTTCCGTTTACGGAAGCAAGAAGAAAATGAATCTATAAGTAACTACGTAGCAGCACTTAAGTCACTAGCTAAAACCTGCGAATTCAAACAAAATTTGGAAGAAAATTTGAGAGATCAACTAGTGTATGGTTTAAGAAGTGATGTGATCAAACAAAAATTATTTTCTGAGAAGGATCTGGGATATAAAGATGCAGTTAAAATTGCCACGTGTTTGGAAGCTGCAGAAAAAGAAGTTACACATTGCGAGGGAAAAGGACAGCCGGTGTACGAAGTCCGGCATATGAGTACTGCTGAACGTCCGATACGAGCTAATACGTCTTCGGTACAAGGTAGAAGCAAATCGACCGTTTCGGCGAAGAAGCGCCAGCCCTCGGAGAGATGTGAATGTTGCGGTCGCTCGAACCACGTCCGTCAGAATTGTTATTTTAAGTCTGCTTTATGTTATAGTTGTGGTAAGCGAGGCCATATTAGCACTGTTTGTACTAACAAAAATAAAGGTAAGAGTAAATTTAACAATTTTAGAAACAAAAATCATTATGTAGATTCAAATCATGAAAATGTAAATTCTAATGTCGAAGATAGCGATTCTGATAGTAATCTTTTTCGCATCCATGGTTTTAATGGTAGTTGCCCACCCTTTAATGTAAAATTAAATATTGATAATATTGTTTTAACTATGGAAATAGACACGGGCTCAGCCATTTCAATTATTTCCGATTATACTTACCAAAAAATGTTTGAGAATCATAAATTAGTTCGTGAAAATATACATTTAAGGTCATACAATGGTGGAATCATTAATTGTATTGGATTTTTAAATGTTAATGTTAGTTATAGGGGTATATTATGCAATATGCTTAAATTATACGTGGTACGCAGTGGTGGTCCTCCATTAATTGGGAGAGAATGGCTAGAAAAATTAAATATTACCGTAAACCCTACTATACCGGTCAATAATATAAGTACTGATAATAGAAAAGCTATAATTAATCGGTTACAAAAAGAATATTCCGATGTTTTTTCTGATGGCATTGGTACTTTCAAAATTACGAAGCTAAGTTATATTTAAAACAAGATGCTACCCCCGTCTTTTCAAAAGCGCGAGCGGTACTTTTCTATAAAAAAGTAAATAGAGCAGAATTATATAATTAGATTAAAAGGAATATTATTTTTCCGGTAGATTTAGTGATTGGCTACTCCAATAGTGCCTTGTAATTAAAAAAGATGGCAATATTAGAATCTGTGGTGATTATAAAATTACTTTAAATCCCAATTTAAAGATTAATAAATACCCATTGCCAAAAATTGACGATTTATTTGCAAATATCAGGGGAGGTAGACTTTTTTCCACAATTGATTTATCTCAAGCATACGCACAAATTCAATTGGATAACGAATCCAAGAAACTAACTACCATAAATACACATAAAGGATTATTTGCTTATAATAGGTTACCGTATGGAATTGCATCAGCACCTAGTATATTTCAAAAAACTGTTGATGAAATATTTTCGGGTATTGAAGGAATAGCGGTGTTCCTTGATGATATTTTAATAAGTGGTCGTACTTTAACCGAGCATGTTGAACGACTTAGGGTAGTTTTAGACAAATTGGCACATATGGGATTAAAAGTTAGATTAGATAAATGCAATTTTTTATGGATAGGGTGACTTATTTAGGTTACGATATTGATGCGGATGGTTTACACACTAGCAAAGATAAAGTTAACGCTATAATAAATATCAAAACACCACAAAACGTAACACAGTTAAAATCATTTCTGGGACTGTTATTATTACGCGAAATTTTAGATAATCTTAGTACCAAATTACACCCTTTATATCTTTTATTAAGAAAAAATAGTAAATGGAAATGGACTAAGCAAACACAGACTGTTTTTGATTCCGTTAAAACACAATTAGCATCTTCCAATGTATTAGTCCACTATGATTTGAATTTGCCAGTTACTTTGTCTTGTGATGCTAGCGCATACGGTTTAGGAGCCGTGATTTCACATGTTTTTCCTTCTGGTGATAGCAAACCCATTGCTTTCGCTTCAAGAACTTTAAATGATAACGAGAAAAATTATTCTCAAATAGAAAAAGAAGGACTTGCAATCATATTTGGAATTAAAAAATTTAATCAGTATCTTTTTGGACGCCAATTTACGTTAATTACTGATCACAAGCCATTAGTAACAATTTTTGGTAATAAAAAAGGTATTCCAACAATTGCGGCAAATAGGTTGCAACGTTGGCTATTTTTTTGACGGACTATCAATACAAAATACAATATGTCAACTCTTCAGAAAATTCTAATGCTGACGCACTGTCTAGGTTGCCACTACCTGAGACTAATTCACTTAATAATGATTTAGGACATATATTCCACATTCAAGAAGGGTTACCAATTACATATAAACAAATCGCAAATGAAACAAGGAAAGATGCAATTTTGAATAAAATTGTTGGTTATTGTTTACATGGATGGCCAAATAGTAAGGCGAATTCTCATCCTCAAAACAGTTATTTGTCTAAGAAAGACCAAATACATTTACAGCACGGATGTTTACTTTGGGGCTATCGTGTTATTATACCTACCAAATTACGCGAACTTATTTTAGACGATTTACACAATTCGCATTTGGGTACTAACAAAATGAAATCGATTGCGCGATCATATTTTTGGTGGCCGTCATTAGATAGTAACATCGTGAACACTTGTGCTAAGTGCAGTACATGTAATAGTTTTAAAACGAATCCACCCAAAACTACAGTACACCCATGGCCAAGACCGAATAAGGTTTGGTCACGTTTACATATTGATTTTCTAGGGCCAATATATGGTTTGAAATTTTTTGTTGTCACTGATGCCACATCTAAATGGCTCGAGGTATTCAAAACGTCTAAAACAACTGCGTCTGACGTAATTAACATATTACGTAGATTGTTTTCAACCTTTGGCATACCTGAAACTATTGTATGTGACAATGGACCGCCTTTCACGAGTTACGATTTTAAAAATTTTCTTGCTAAGAATGGGGTACGTTTAATTTTTTCGCCACCGTACCATCCGTCTAGCAACGGTGCTGCAGAAATTAACGCTAAAACTATCAAATTAGCTATTAAAAAGGCATATAAGGACGGGAAAGACCTTGATAGAGCCTTATGTCAATTTTTATTTAATTATCGTAATTCAGAACACGCTACTACTAAGCTACGCCAGCTAAACTAATGTTTGGTCGTAATTTAAGATCAAAATTTGATTTGTTAATACCACATACTAGCCAGATTTCTGAAAACAATACCTTTAAACAAATTGAACTAGACAAACGTAAAGAGAAGGAATTTACAGTGGGAGATAACGTTTTGGCTAAAGATTTTGCTAATTCCTCTTGGACTCCGGGAACAATAATTAGTAAGGAGGGTAATGTTCTGTATGATGTTCAAGCAGGGGAGAACAAGATTTTGCGACGTAATGCAAATCAATTAATATCAACTCCAAAAGTTGACAAACGCCGTTCTTGTCCTCTTGCTGCTTTTACCAGCGCTTGTAGTAAGGAAGGTACAGAGGAATCGAGTAATAAAGAAACAGAAGCAGTTCAAGAATCAGAAATTGATATTCCAACTACATCCGATTCCACTTTTCCTTCCAGTCGTTATAATTTAAGACCTAGGAATAAGAATTAGTTTTAAGATATTGGTTTTGTTTGTAATTAAATTTTCAAATTTGCTAAAATGTGTAAAATTTTTAAGTTCACAATTATGGAAGGGGGTGTTATAATGTGTATGAATCACACTGTATGTGCATCGTATGTGTTCTTAGAGTATTTCTTTTGTTAATCGTTTCTTGTATATATAGTATACGTTTACCTGTTTTTACAATAAAAAGCGTATGTGTATTCACCATTGAGATCTTGAGTTATTCACACCCAAAATATATACCCTAAATTATTACAAAAATGAAGGCACATATTGTGTAGTATAGCACAACGGTATATAATTTTTGCAGCTCTTACTGGATTGTAATGCAATGCTCTATGTCCATTTAAGCAGCATGCCATTCACATGTTCTATTCCAATTCTAATTCTTGAGAGAGGGCTATTTAACCTCGCTTGGGGTGAATTTTCTCGTGGATTTATGTATGGCACAAGTAGACATGGTTCTAATGAATACCCTCTACCATCTATTAAATAATGTTGTGCTTCAGTCTGTATATAGGTAAGTTTGTATCATTTGCTTTCTAATTACAGATAATGACCATATTGCGGAATCATGAACTGAACCTGGGATCGAGCATTAATGGCAATAATTCTTCTTTCACTATCACATATTATTTGCGTATTGATGGCATAATAATTTTTTTTTACAATAATATGGAGGTGTAGGATAAATATCATGATTAGCAGGGAAACCACAATTCTTATATATGTACCATCAACAATACCTATTGCATTGTGAAACCTATTATCAATTGCTAGAAAATCACGTTTCGTTTGTTCTGGTGCTTCAGGACTAATTGGAAATTTAATCCATTCATTTAGCAATACATTTGACAAAGCGTCTGATACCTCGCTAATTATCCTACTTACTATTGGTTGACTCACAGAAAAACAAAATCCATGGTCGATGGTGGATTGGTAACTTCCTTGACCCAAAAAGTTGAGCGCAATGAGAACACGTAAATGGACTGGTACTTCTGTCAATCGCATTGAGTGGTGTAGGTGAGGAGACACATCGTTTATTAATTGCTGACAAGATATTTTATTTAACCGAAACAACTTCAGGAAAGTCCTTTCTGGTAACTCGAATAGATTACTTTGGTCCCGACGTTGTCTCTGTAATATCGTGTATTCTCGACTAAAACCATTGCATATTGTATGTTATACAATTTCCTTTAAACTTGATTTCTTACATGCGTCTACTATTTTTCCTGATTTTCCGCTACCATTAAATGAATTACACCGTCCAAAGCCATGATTTTGTTAAGTAATTCTTATAGGCAACACTAAACAAAAAGGTTAAAATGTTTTTAAGAGCACCTCTTGACAAGCCTTCAAAAATAATGTTTTAACGGCTTGTTTTAACGATCCCGGTTAAAAATTAACCACCCACTGTACAGAATACCATTTTCGTTTTGACGACCGTCAAAATTTTAACCGCTCGTTAAATTTAACATATCTCTCACAGAATAAGTACTAATGACCGTGACATTGTGAAGTTGACTGTATTGGTTATTTACAATATTAATAACTTCAGTATGTTTATAGATTGTAGATATAAGTTATGGGCTAGTAACAAAATTAAAAATATTTATGCTAATTTCTCTACCTTTCTCTCGATCCAAGCGTCAGCACTAAATGGTGAGCTCTCTCGCACATGTGACGTAACTATATAGTCTCCAGGATCCAACTGGTACTTCTCAATCATAACATTTCGCCTCTGCCTCCGGTCAGGGAATGTATGAATGATTTCTTTATCTGAAGGTGAATTATTAGAAATCGTTACAGGAAACGTCCAAGCAAGCTTAAGTAAAACTAGTTAATAGATTTATATTTACCTTTAGTTTTTAATGTCCAATAGTAGTGCAAGTTAGAGGTTTCACATCCTTTTTCTATGTCTACTTCCAAGACGGTTGACAGCGTATTATAGAGGATTAATGGTCTGTCTGGAGTGCTATCGCTATTTAAAGATATTATAGTGAAATTATTTGGTAGAATGAAAGAGGTAGTGAGAAATAAATTTAACTTTATATGCTGATCTTTCGTCAATTAGGTTAGGATAAGTGATAAGGTAAGTGCTGTAATAAATAGGTATTCCCTAATTAATTCAATTAAAAATTTTCAATTTTTTTTACTACTACCTTTATTAACCTCCAAATATAGAAATTTAATTATTTGTATTTCCAGTTATTCTCTGATCACCTGAAGAAGGCTAATAATTTAACCGAAGTCGGTAGTGAAGGAATGATTTCAATGTAATAAATAGATTGAAATAGGAAGTACTTATTATAACTCTCCACCTAATAAATTTAATTTGTTTACCTCCTTCTCATTCAATTTTATATCCCAATCCCATTGTAAACAAAAAGGTTAAAATGTTTTTAAGAGCACCTCTTGACAAGCCTTCAAAAATAATGTTTTAACGGCTTGTTTTAACGATCCCGGTTAAAAATTAACCACCCACTGTACAGAATACCATTTTCGTTTTGACGACCGTCAAAATTTTAACCGCTCGTTAAATTTAACATATCTCTCACAGAATAAGTACTAATGACCGTGACATTGTGAAGTTGACTGTATTGGTTATTTACAATATTAATAACTTCAGTATGTTTATAGATTGTAGATATAAGTTATGGGCTAGTAACAAAATTAAAAATATTTATGCTAATTTCTCTACCTTTCTCTCGATCCAAGCGTCAGCACTAAATGGTGAGCTCTCTCGCACATGTGACGTAACTATATAGTCTCCAGGATCCAACTGGTACTTCTCAATCATAACATTTCGCCTCTGCCTCCGGTCAGGGAATGTATGAATGATTTCTTTATCTGAAGGTGAATTATTAGAAATCGTTACAGGAAACGTCCAAGCAAGCTTAAGTAAAACTAGTTAATAGATTTATATTTACCTTTAGTTTTTAATGTCCAATAGTAGTGCAGTTAGAGTTTCACATCTTTTTCTATGTCTACTTCCAAGACGGTTGACAGCGTATTATAGAGAATTAATGGTCTGTCTGGAGTGCTATCGCTATTTAAAGATATTATAGTGAAATTATTTGGTAGAATGAAAGAGGTAGTGAGAAATAAATTTAACTTTATATGCTGATCTTTCGTCAATTAGGTTAGGATAAGTGATAAGGTAAGTGCTGTAATAAATAGGTATTCCCTAATTAATTCAATTAAAAATTTTCAATTTTTTTTACTACTACCTTTATTAACCTCCAAATATAGAAATTTAATTATTTGTATTTCCAGTTATTCTCTGATCACCTGAAGAAGGCTAATAATTTAACCGAAGTCGGTAGTGAAGGAATGATTTCAATGTAATAAATAGATTGAAATAGGAAGTACTTATTATAACTCTCCACCTAATAAATTTAATTTGTTTACCTCCTTCTCATTCAATTTTATATCCCAATCCCATTGTAAGTTTAAAAACAGCTCAGCAAAAAATCAGATATACCACAGATATGATAGTTAACTTACCAATTAAGGAACGTAACCCTTGGAGCACAAGCTCCCCAGCGTGGTTGGATGCCAGGGGGGAGAAGCATCTCTTGACACTCACCATAATAGCAAGAGATATAGAGAATAGCAATAACAGTCACTAAGCATACATAAGCACTTAATTTTCAACAAAAAAGAAAATATCTTCGAAAGACATACTTACCGATTGACATAATTGTTTATATTTTGACAAGAGTAATTAATTAAATCCTTGGTGATGCGATAATTAAATTACTAGATTGGTCAATACATTATTTTGTGTGCATTAAAGTTTGACCCACTTTTAATAAGAAAGTAGTGAAACAAAATAATAAAAAGGAGGAGAAAACGAAGCATGCAGAATAATAATAATAACACAAACACTCATAGCAGTGGCAGTGATAATACTAAACAGTTCAAAACCCCGTATAATAACATTCTAATTCTGAAAGTCGGTTTATATTTACGTAAATTATTCACGTAGGTTTATCAGTTAGGGACGAGTTTTCCGAATCTTACATCAGTGAAGTAATTACTTTTCAAATAATGTTTTAAAGCAATTTAAAGTCTAACAAATCTCCAGTTGAATATATTATTAGGTATAGCAAGTAGGTATATAAACCGCCATTAGTTTGTTGATGGCCATAGTATAAATAAATAACTAGAATTGCTTCTAGAGATTAGATTTTGGAAGATATAAAAAAATGGCATCCTTCAAATGTTATGTATAAGGAGTCTAACATTAGCTTTAATTTTTATTGAAACAATAAATATAGAAGTAGAGCTAGCCCTACACCATCGCAGCCTTTTGGCTTTTTGTATTTGATCTCCCATTTCTTTTACCCCCTAAGTTACATTACACCAGCCATTGCAGTATCCTGGTGCTCTGTACTAATCTGTACAGCTCTTTGGCCGATCGATCAAAGTAGTCCTCTGGCCTCCCCAGAAATTGCTTGTCTTTTTTATTACGTGAGACTTCAAGCTGCAAAAATTGGGTTCTTAGCTAGAGTTAGACAGCTAATGTTAGGATTTTTTTGTAGAATTTTAACGATGTAAATTTCAATCAAAATTAAGCAGGGAATATCATTTCAAAAATAATTTTCTACCTGCTGCGATTAATATAGTCAGTTTGATTTCGCTGTCACACCTCGATTGTTGTTAGAGATACGACAAAATGTTAAAGAAGAAAAATTTTCGTATATCTAATTCCCTATTATATGCTTTAGAATAAAAAAAAGACATTTGAGCATCTAATGTGTCAGATATAGCAAATACATACAAAATTTTAAATTGAAGTACCCAATTTTACTACTGTTGTGATTTGGACAACCCATTTATCGCTGACTGTATTTTAAGTTGCATATTGTGATATGTTATTTGTTTGATTAGCTGATTTTCAATTTAGCGAGAATTTTCACAATTTTGTTTTGTTTTGAAAGTTTAGTTTAGAAGTTTGTTGGATGATTTTAATTAGGTAGTGTTAAGATTTTTTAATTAATCCAGTCATTCAAATGTCTATTGTTCGCTTGTGCTGATTTAATGTGTATTCTATTTAATATTGTCGCTGTATGTTCTCGTCTGCATTGTACGATTTTTGAGAGAGAGATTTTTGTAAGAAAAACAATTGTAGGATTTGTTAAGGAGTTCCTTGTTCGAGTATTGACGAGAGTAGATGTATTTTCTTAAATGTTTGTTGTCATTTTGTAATTCATTTTATATTATAAATTTTAACATTTTTTTTTTATATAGTCAATCAAGGAATTTTTATTGTAATAATTGTTAATGTATTGCTGTGTGCACTTTGTAGATATAGGATCATTATAATTTTTTTTGTTTAGGAGATTTATTTTAGTTTTTTCTCATTTATTTTTAAGAGTTAATTTTTTCGGTTAATCTATTTTGCTGCATCATTTTATTTTTCTATCACCTCGATTGGGTGAGTAGAGTTTTTTTCTATCATTTAGCTTTTCATTTCTGTAAGTTTCGAGTGTTTGTCCACGCTTAAATTATTTTATAATAATAATAATAATAATAATAATAATAATAATAGCGCCTTTATTTCCAAAAAAAGAAAAAAAACAGTAATAACAAACAAGCAAAGATATGCAATAATAAGTAATAATAAAACAATTTTCTCTAACACACTGCAGTATATTAATTATTATTAACGTAAAAGGTATGTAAAGAGAAAAAAAAAGAAAAAGGAAAATTGCGGGTTTCAGTCATGGGATATATATCCACGACTGTTCTTCCAACCTACCATAAAAGGAAACAGATGCCAAAGAAGAAACGAAACACAACAAATAGTGCATCACAATTAATAATCGCTATAAAGGAAATTACTTAAAGCACAGAGAGTACATTCTTTTATTTTATCTTTCTCTGAAGATATAAAAACAAAAAGCAAAATGAATATTATCCACCAACACACTACTGCTCAAATAATATTGTGAATAAACTACGTTTAAACATTTTTAAAAAATTTTAATTTGTGAAACCACGTTGATAGAAATTCATAGGTTGCTTGTATTGAATAATCTTCCTGAACAAATAAAACCTTTTTTTTTGCTTTGCATAGGGAATAGCATTTTCCTATTTTAAATTTGAGTCTAATGCAGTTTTTATTTTAGGCTGGAACCTTCAGTTCAGGGTTTTTTTTTGCACAATTGTAATTTAACCCGTTGTGAAAAAAGAAATTGATTGTTTAATTAGCGTCACTGGGTTAAAAAATTCTGTTCTTTTATTTTATTTTAAACCTTTACAATTTTTCGTGTAATTAAGAAAGTATGACTTCATTCACTCACAATTTACTTTTCGTGGTTAGATTAAAGTTTTAATTCGCGAGGGTAACTCTGAGATTAATAGTTCTTTTGTTTTTTTTTTTTAATCTTTTCCGTTGAGCTAGCTAATATTTTCTTCTTTGTCATTTTTTAAAAATCAGTTTAGTATTCTAATTTACTTCAATTAATACACAGCACTACGTATTTTAAAACTATAAGAAAATTCTCTTTTAATGATATATCATATGTCATAGTTATGTAATCATTTAAAAATATAAATTGTGAAGTTTGTTACAAATGCACATTTTGGTAGATTAAAGCTGGCGGTGAAACAGATGATTTTCTTTGTCAGTTTCCAATTGAACAATAACCCTTAATACTGTCTTGACTAGTATATGTCATTCCACGTAAGTATTTAAAAACATAACTTAAAGAGAATAACAATAAATTAATAGTGTAGAATTAAAATGTAATAGTCCTTCCCATTCAAGTTTTATTTAAAAACAAATTTTGCAACATGTTTCAGCGTGACGCCATCATCAGGTATCTACAAGATGAAAGAAATGATATGTTGTTTGAAAGTGGTAGCATAATTGATTGATAACAGTTAAAACAGAAAAGAAGTAGATGTATTTATAGTGTGTTAGGCATTTATTCATGAACTTAAGACATGTATAAAAAAAGAAAGGATTAATTGCAAGTATATCAAAAACAGAACTATATTAAAAATAAGACACACAATTTTATTCCTTCCTTTTCTTTTTCTCTACAGTGATGTTTCCCAGCAGCCTGTTGCAAGTTTTCAAGATACTCTCAATCTTTCTCATCTTCTTTAAGCTAGCTGTGTCATTCAACCTCGACGTGGTTTCCTTTCTTACCATAAGGTGATTCACTAAGTATTCCATCTCTAGTAGTTTGGTGTTGTTTACAAATCTGACTTTTCCTCGCTCGTCCTTGGCAATGAAGAAAACCTTCTTAGAATTCGACTCTTCTCTGGCAAGATAGGCGGTAGTCAAATCTTTCATGAGATAGAAGTCTGTTTGGGTAGGTAGATCTGTTCCTTTTCTTACTAGTAGCGTGCGGACCACAGCTCTCGCGATTAGATTGATCAGTCGCAATCTTGCTTCAGGTACGGTGGCACAATTCGCATATCTGATATTGTGACTCTTGGGAGTCGCGACAGGCGTAGAAGTGGACTCCTTTCCAGCCTTTAAACGTAAATGAAAGACGTGCCGCTTCCAGAATTCTGAGTAGAAACTCCATTTGTCTATTAGGTATTGCGTCATACTGTACTCTAAATGGGTCTCGCGTAATTGATCAATAGATTGGCGATGGTACAAAATGGTCGTAGCTCTAAAGATATTGCGTACGACCAAAATCCAAATCGAGAATAGCACGCAGTAAGCATACCCGTATTGCTTGTTGTAATTGTCCAGGATTTGAGACGAAAAATCCTTAGATACAGACACTGAACGTTTCATCAGCGAAACTGCTGACGTTTCAAAAGTTCTGAAACGGCGGCTATACGTCCCAAACATTATATGCCCCGTAAAAGCGAAGCCCATAATCGACAACATGCTCATGAAGGCAACAGCTAAATAGGATTGGTAACTTATATACATCGTTCGTTGAAATACCCTAAACGCTTCGATGAATTGCATGAAGCCTAATACTCGCGTAATGGCAAGTGCAAATAAAAACGCCATGGCAGTCTGGGCCTTCTCATAATCGTGCATGACCGCGAAATAAGAGACAAAGGCGTTGTTTTTGGCGTCCCGAAGTTGCCTGAAGTAATTCATGTTCTCTTTGTACTGCATTGTATAATAGAAGACGATGCCAACATTTGTCGCGATTATTGCGATTTCCCATACGTTTTCCAAGTTAAAGAAGGCGGCGAACTTGTATTTGACGATCTTGCGCAGGTACTTCAGTATTAGTTTGAAGATTTGTGCGCAGAATACGGCGAAAACAATAATGGAAATAATCTCTATGTAGTATTCTGTGTGCATTAGTTGTAGCGTAATGATCTGAAATTTGAATAATAATAATAATAAGTAGAACTTGTCAGTTTTGCTAACGGCTAAAGTCGAATACGCTAGTGAAATCGGCATAAATATTGTAGCATATCGATTTTTTTATTACTAAAATATACAAACATTTTTTTTACAGGATAGGTTGTACTTGTCTAGAAAGCCCAAAATTTATTTTGAGACATATCACGTAACCACGAGTATGACGGTAAGTTTAAAGGATATGCGATGAATCTGAAAAAGTAAGGTTAGATGACATGATACCCAGAAAAGTTATTTGAAAAAGTTAAAGTTAAAAGTTTAGAATCGAATTCTGAGTCTGTATGCAAATTTTTATAAATATATTTACAAAAATAAAAATCACGATTTTTTCGAATATTGCAAACTTCTCTTAGCCCCTCAACCCCAAACTGCATTAAACTGGACGTAATGCTGTGGTAGACTCTCCGCTGTTCGCGAGTGTATTTTAAGTTGCCTATTTTGATGTGTGTAATTTCTTCCGAGCTGAATCTATTTACCGAGAATTTTTCACAAATTTAGATTTTATTTTTGTATAAATTTAGGTAAAGTTCAAGTTAAAGTTAGTTTATTTGATTTTATTTATTTAGTGTTAAGTTTTTTTAAATTAATTTCATTCATTTAGATGTCTAGCGTTTGCTAGTTCTGTTTAATGCGTTTTCTACTAGATTTTGTCGGTGAATTGTGCGTTTGCGTTGTAAGTTTTTGTTAGATATGCAGTTGTAGAGTTTTGTCAGGCAGTTCCTTGGTCGACTGTTAACGTGAGCAGACGTATTTTTGTATATTATTGGTGCCATTTTGTAATTCATTTTGGTATTCTATATTTCGTATAAATTGAAAAATTTAGTCCATCAAGGAATTCGTTTAGTAATAATTGTTAATATATTGATGTGTGCACATTATAAATACAAGATCATTTATTATTTTTGTTCGGGAAGATATATTTTAGTTGTAATTTTCTCATTATAGTTTAAGATAATTTTTCCGTTTTTCTATTTTGCTGTTTCATTTTTAATTTTCAATCAGCTCTTTTGAGTGAGTAGAAGCATTGTGCTTACATTTTGTTTTTCATTCTTGATTTTTACTAGAAATTGTCC
This sequence comes from Protaetia brevitarsis, assembly GCA_004143645.1. Taxonomy (NCBI): domain Eukaryota; kingdom Metazoa; phylum Arthropoda; class Insecta; order Coleoptera; family Scarabaeidae; genus Protaetia; species Protaetia brevitarsis. The sequence continues at coordinate 574,434 of RXPK01000282.1, read as the reverse complement.
ACGTTTAATTTATTTTAATTTGATACCACGTGGATTGATATTGGTATATTTAGGATCTTCCTGAACAAACAAAACTTTTGCTTTGTATAGGAAATAGCATTGTTCTATTGTAATTTAGAATCAAGTGCAGTTTTTAATTTAGGCCAGAACCTTCAGTTCACGGTTTTTTTTTCTGTACCTTTGTAATTTTACCCATTTTATAATAAAATTTGGTTGTTAATTATCTTCGTTGGGTTAAAAAAAATTCTGTTCTTTTATTTTATTTTGAACCTTTTCAAATTTTTCGGGTAATTAAGAAAGTCAGATTTCTTTCACTCACAATTTACTTTTCGTGGTTGGATTCAAGTTTTAATTCGCGAGGGTAACTCTGAGGTTAATACTTCTTTTGCGTTCTTTTAAATTTTATCCGTTGAGCTAGCTAATTTAATTTTCTTTTTCCTTGTTAATTTCATTTGGCAATTTCATTTAATTCAATCAGTACACAGCAGTACGTTTCAATAGCAAAGCTATCATCATCAGCTGTCAGTGTTGCTGCTGATGATAATAGCTTTGCTATTGAAACATACGTTCAGTTTAGTGCAGTTTGTGGTGAAGGGTCTAGGAGAAGTTTGCAGCATTAGCAGCACCACAGTTTGGAGTATTTTTGTCATTATCAAATATTGTTTATTTGAATTACATATTTCTGCCTTTTTCGTTTTTAGTAGCTCAACTGGAGTAATATTTCTTAAAATTTGCTTGATCCTCAAACAGTTTTGTCAATTTTGACATAATTAACATAATGAAAACTGAAAAGTAGGACTGTTGTTGTTGCAAGCCACTGTATCCAGTACTAAAATAAAATTTTTCAAACATTTTCATTCTAAACCAAACATTACTTTTATTAAAAATTATTTTTTTTTGTTTTCTGAATTAAAGTGGAAACTATTAGTTCAAAACTGATAACACTATATGTACGCACCGAAAGCATTAAAGTAAATTTTGAAATTAGAGAACAACGAACAATAATAACTAGGAAACACTAGGGAAAATGAAAACAGTAGTAGGCTAGTACTTATCTACCATAAAATAAAAATAGTTTAATGTCATATACTTGCATTATGCGAGACCATCATCTTCATTGTTGCGCTCCTTTCAAATATCAAAGTAACAGCACTGAACAGATTTTGATTGGCGTTGTACGTCAGAAACTCTACAAAAACCACGCGCGTACGTCTGTCCAACCAATTGCTTTGTTTCATGAGTTTAATTATATAATAGGTATTATTCAGATTTCTACCCAGATTCATCATAAACCCGCTCCCATCATATTCATGCATTTCCCCTAAAGTTACGGTAAAGTACACCAAATATTTCTGGGTGTGGAACAATTCATCATTATTACCTCTTTGATAATTTATCGTCTCTTGCGCATTTTGATATGACCACATCGACTTACTCAATCCCACGTCTTCGGTATCTTTATCAGAATGCGAATATTCAGGATAACATGTGGTTACATTGACCATCGTAGAAATAAATTTTACATCACAATTTTTCTGACGTACGCGTTGCTGCCGTATTCTGACTACTCCAAGTAGTTTAGTATTATAATCGTCTAATAGAACAGATTCGCTAACATTCCAATTACCATACCACGACATGGGATGTATCGTGTTGGCCAAAGTATTATTAAGGTAATCGTAGAGCCTAGGGGAATGGTAAATTGTCAAAGTGGTTTAAGTACTTCTTCGTACTTATATATTAGTTACTCCTCAAAATTCCGGATCTCGTACGCCGTTGGTCGATTATGACTACTTCCATTATATACCATATATGCCATATGCCTAAAGCTGATATAGGCAAAACTGTTCAACTTTATGAGCAAGAGGAAGAACAACAAGGATGTGTATAAATAGAAGAATGCCATCTCCCGAACATTTTTAGTAATACCAAGCTCCACTTTTTTCTGGGCTCGTAGTTTCTGTGAGAGCCAATAAGTGATGTTATTAATACCTATGTTATTTTCGAATGGATAACTTACTTCGTAATCTTCGTTCGACAATGGGTGATAAAGATGTGTTAAGTATGGTCTCAAAGCATACTTTCCTAGTTTATTGTAGAGGAACCTTCTCTGTCTCTCTGCTTCCTCGACAATGGCTTTGATATTTAATGTATATTTCCTCCGAAAACGCTAAAAAAAATTGTTACTTCAAATAATATAGTAAAAACTCATACTCTACATGATGTTTAAAACCAGGTTAATCTTAAAAATTTACTCAGCGACATTAGAAGTGAAGGAATAATTTGTTCAACTTGATTTTTTTATCTTTGATAATTTTTGGGAAAAAAATATCTGTTTTTTGAAGAAACCTGTTTATGAGAACTGATATAATACATAAATTTAGTTATTACGCGTCCGTCTACGAGTGTTAAGCGTAACAAAATACCTAGAGTTTGAAGACGTCAACATTATCACCGTGTTAGTGACTTTGGTAACTGGTGGTTGGGACTTCGCCGTGTTTATTGTACTGCAATTATGGTAATGGTTCAAACCCCTAACCTAGATAGGAAATATCAGGTCATAATACCAGATAAGAAGGACTGGGAGGCAGGTGCCCCGGTAAGAGCGGACTCAAACTGATTTACTGACGGCTCTAAAACGGATTACGGCGTTGGAGCGGGAATATACACTAAGAAGCCTAAAAAGGCTCTTTCGGTAAGCTTCAGCAAAGATACGACTGTGTTTCAAGCTGAGGTTGCTGCAATTCATCACTGTGTCCGAGAGATAGAAAGATGTACCGAACCGGGTAAAAGCGTCGCTATCTTCTCTGACAGTCAGTCCACACTTAAAGCGATTAGCTCCTCAAGCGTGGACTCTAAGCTGATTTGGGATTGTGTAAGCGCCCTAAATGAGGTGGGCACCCAAAGGAAGTTAACCCTAGTCTGGGTCCCTAGCCACTCGGGCGTGAGAGGAAATGAGGCGGCGGACGAGCTGGCCAGGCGAGGTTCGACAAGGCCATTCGTTGGAGCCGACCGCTCTTTCGGCACTACCAAATCGCAAATTAAAAAATCCATCAATGAATGAATATACAATCAGTCCAGAGAGTGGTGGCAAAAATCACCGGGACAATGGCAGGCAAAAGAGTTCCTACAGGAGCAGAGGCCTGAACTCACGAGAGATCTACTGAATAAAGACAGGAAGACTGTTAAAATGATTGTAGGTCTGCTGACTGGTCACTGTAGACTGAATAGGCATATGTATAACATAGGCCTGGCAGATGATGCAACCTGCAGATACTGCCAAGAGGAGGAAGAAATACCAGTTCATGTGCTGTGCTAATGTGAAGGCCTGGCGAGGACAAGGTTTCTAGTAATGGGGGAGGAGAACCCCACAGCTAGTAGCTACTTAAAGAAGCCGCTCTCAAAGATGATAGGCCTAATTAAGAGGGCAAATTAGAGAGCGTCCTCTAGGAAAAAAGGGATCACAATAGATCTGAAAAGGTCGCCGTGAAACAGGTCGATAGGCCACCCCAATCCTAATCTAATCTAATCTAATCTATGGTGATGTGTCTGTCGTGTGTTGACAGAAGAAAGTAGAGGAATACGAAGAAGACCAACTGGTCAACCGAGGCGCACCACAGATCGTCAATATTGGCGCTTTAGACAACTGGCTCTACGAGACCGTTTTGCTATTACGCGTCAAATCGCTGACCAATGGTTAGGAGAAGGAAGTAGGCCTGTTACTATGCGTACACTATCGCCGCATTCGAGCCTTTGGACTTTTTTCATGCCGTCCACGATTAGTGCTTTCTTTTCGAGCGGACCACTGTCGCTAAAATGTTTACACTAGTACAAAGAACAGCCGCATTGGGAGACAGAATGGCATAATGTCGTCTAAAGTGCTTAATCACGATTCTTTCTAGGTATGCACTATGGCCATAGAAGGGTACGACGCACTGTGGGAGAAATCGGACTTGTAATCATAATCATAATCATAATCATATCAATTTATTGGCATCACTTCAGTACATTCATATTGTGAACATATATGCCAAAAAGACTAAATCATTGTAAAGGTGCTCTTCCTTTAGCCTCAATTCCAATTTTTATGGTTTTGGCCAGAAGTATAACACTTGAATTGATATACGTCAAATTTGTCTTTCCTTTTCTATCACTCAAGTCTTCTTCGTTGATGTTAACACTATACAACTTGAGGTTTGCTTTAAGATTATAATTCCATTCTACTTTTCCAAAAAAAAAAAACACGAAATATAAAACTAAAGATACACGTTCTTGTCACTTTTGTAGGCGGCCAAAAATACTTTGCGTATAAGTTAGAGATTTTAAATCACTTTCTATGTATATCACAAAGTTCTCATATTCAATAATTCAATTAGTTACTGATATTTTTATCTTTGTCCATATGTATATGGATTTGAAAAATTGAAATGTGGACGTTTTAACATTTCATTAGATTTTAGAAAATGAATATATAAATAAATGATGATATACGTATAATAAATAAAGAAATTAATATAATTCCCATACTTCAGTAAAGAAACGCACATATTACTTTAATGTAGTTTTACTTTAGAAAAATAAAGTGTATGTGATATTTTCTGACAGATCGCTTCCATTATTATCGCTGTCGTCATCAGTTTCATTTGTTGCAAGCAATTTTAGGGCCTTATGATGACACCTCTTGGGTTGAGGTGTTCGCCAACATGCTCTTTGAAGGTATTTTTGGATCAAATGTTATTAGATGTGTCCTTTACTTTGATCTTCTAACTGTGCAACAATCCGAAGTGGGACTAACAAAAATAGAAATAAATTACTATCTGAGATTTTCTCATCTTCCAGAGTTCTTGAAAATTCTACATATATTCGCTATGGCCAGAACTGCCATCACAGCCCCATTTACATAGTAATTTTATGTCAGAATATTGATCAGTTCCAAACAAATCGCAAAAATCGCATATTCTACTCAATGTATGATCCAACGGGTTGTGTAAGGGAATTGTTACACCTAGAAATTAAATTAATACTTAAAAAACATCATTTTGGAGCAACAGAAATTGTCATTATATATAATTATATGCCGGGAATCATACCGTGTTCAGTGTAGCTTATTCCAGCAGGATAACATCTCTACTTTGCTTCCCGAATTCTATTGTAAGATGGATAAATATTCTCACCTCGCTTTTTTGCTCCTAATCGCATTTGATGGTATGTTTGCTTTGTCATCCTACAATCAATAAAAAATGCGAGAGCTTCATCATCTGTATATGGTACAATAGCTCCTTTTTCTGACTGCATTTTAATCATTTTCCGCATTTCAACAGCACGTGTTGGAGTTTCTGATGCCATTGGCATTAAGTCTGCTGCAGCATGTTTACCTCACGTTCTTTTTCAGTAAGACAACGCACGTCCCCATATTGCTCGTCGAACTATGGACTTTTTCCAAGAAGCAGGTGTTAATGTTTTGCTGTGGCCACCCTGTTCACCGCATTTAAACCCCATTGGTCATGTGTGAGATATCATGGGGAGGAGACTGTCCAATTTGCACCATCCTCCACAGACTCTGGCACAGTTAATCCACGAACTTCGAGTTACTTGGAACGAGGTGCCACAAGCAGATATCAACCACCTTATTTTGTCGATGCTTAAACGTGTACAGGAGTGTACTCTGCTACGGGGTCGCCAAACATATTATTAATTTTAATGTTAATAAGATTTCTTTTTGTAAAACTATCAAATTGCATAGTTGAATAAATTATTTCTTCTAGATTTAACACTCTTAATGACACTGAGTATATCTGATTACAAGTAGCAACATTTAAAGGTTGTTAAGAAAAAACTAAGTGTGTAACTTTTTGATTCAAAGACAACTAACTACTTATATTTTCCATAATATCAGAAATATATTAAATAAGTAAACTTGTTTCGACAAAGTTACAAATGGTGTTGTATCTCGGTTTGACCTGTATCTTGGGACAGAACATTTTTGGTGTTATCTATGTGTTGCAGAAAGTTTTTTTTTTTGTGATTGAAAACAGAGTTACAAGGGAACCTCACGAATTGTATGTCGCAGATTCTAATAAAACTTTGCCTGTTACTGCGGAACTTCAACTTTAGGGGTTGTAATTTCACTTTGAAGTTTTGCCCAAATTTCATTTATCCAAAACAACTTTGAAAAGGTTTTAATAGCGAATGTGCAACGTTTATGTAATCCTTTCGGATAGTATATCTACTTATACAGGGTGGGCCACCACATTCGCGTCGGATTATACACGAAAATTGGTAACATATTTTAATTTTTTTTGTTGTACAGATTCAGAAGGAGCACATTTCAAAATTACTTTGAAGTATACAGGTTGACTCAAAGAAAAGTTACACATCAAAGTTGTGAAAAATTAAATGGAACACGCTGTATATTATGGCATATATTGATAGTACAAATTAAATAAAGATAAAGTAAATAAAAGTTGCTGTTAGGTTTCCTATGCCTAACTCAACTCGTTTACGAGATAATTCACTATCCTTCAAAATGTAGACCAAAATTGAAGAGGCACGCCTGTCATGCATATTTAAGCTAGATATTTTAAATTGTATTTATTTTTTAACTAAAGCATTAGACTTAATAATAAAATAGAAGTGGTCCTATCACGTGTTTTCCAAGTATTCCGCCCCACACATTAACAGACCATCGATGTTGACGATTTAGGGTTCTAAAGAAATTGCGATTCTCGTCGCTGTAATAATGAAAATTATGCCTATTAACTAATCCGTTGTCATGAAAAGTTGACTCATCCGAAAATAACACGAAAATTTTCGTCATCTCCTAACTTTTCTAAAACCCATAAAAAAAAATTTAAGCCACCGATCATGATCCACTTCAAAAAGTTCTTGATGCAATTGTATGTGGTATGGGTAAAATTTGTTCATCTACATAATTCTTCTGGTGCTCCCTCTGCTTATCCTTCTGATTTGTATGCGAATTTTCAGTAAGAGATTCGATAACTAAAATATTATTTTCTTCATTTCCGGTAATCGGTTTGTGTCGTTCTGTTTTATACACTTATAACACACACTTTCTGTACTTTATGTACTTCGGAATACTTGCAGCAAATTTTTTAAAGAATGCTTATCGGGATGGTGTCTGTTAGGATATTTTTGCGCATAAATCCTTGATGCTAGCAAACAGTTTTCTTCGCACTCTGCAATTATTAAAATCATATGAATCCTTTCTGCTTGAGAGTAATTTCTCATTGTAAATAATTAAAATGCTTTTTAAATAACCACGAACGACAATAATGCGCAATTGACAAGTTCTGTTATTGTCAAATGACTTTTGTGTACAACGAATAATAGCAATACTTTTGTCTAAGCCTATTTTTGAAAAAGAATTGATAGGAATTATTATTTGAAATAGAAAATTCTAAATTACTAAGAAACTATAACAGATAGGTATAGGAAGCATTAAGATAATCTTAAAGACCGTTAAAATTAGAATGTAATAAATATAGGCTGTTCCATTTAAAATAAGAGAGTTGTTTGTCTTTAAAGATAGCGAAAATTAAAAGTATGTTTTTGTTCACCCTATATATTTTTTTGCATTACTTTTATTTTATTACCATGTTTATCATATTAAATATGTATTGAAGTGTGTGGAGATCGACCACAAAAACTTCTAAATACCGAAAGCTAAAATCTGACTCAAGATACAGCACTTCCCCTATATTTTAATAGTATTTTTTGCTTACCTGCATGCGATAACTGCCTAGGTATCTATAGGCAACCAATTTAAGATTTTCCAACAATATTGCATTCATAAGAAGCGCAAATATTGATACCGCTACAACCAACATGCTGGTAATGTAAGATATCCAAAAACCGAACCATATTAAATATCCCATGGAGGTGCAAACCATTACAGCGAGTATCACCCTAGTAGGTAAAGATTTATTCATTTATTTATTTATAATTATACGTCCAACAGCTAGTAAGCAATTACAGAACAAAAAAGTAAGAATGTACTAAAGAGACAGCTTAACATAAAAACACTACAACAATTTCACAAAAAAAGTACAACAAAATACACTCATTACGATACTGACATAATATATTGTATTCGTCTCAAGTAAGTCAAAAGTATAGTTAAAATGTATATTAAACGATATTGGACCCAAATTTGAGCCTTGCGGTACACCGGTGGTGAAATGAGAGGGGGTTCATTGAAAGCCATTGTGACATGCATAATATATTCGACAAATATGATTTTATCAAGGCAACGTAACATGGAAAAATCTAATGTAATCAAGTTTCGTAATAACAACACGTGGCTTAAATCAATATATATTTCGTCTACCTGTTTTCGGTTATAAAGAGAATTGCTGATGTATTGTATTGTATTTACCAAGTTAGTATTTTTATAGAAAACCATGTTGACTACATAAGGGATCTGATTAAATATTGTGGCACACTACGTTATGAAACAAACCTTTAAAAAACTTTTGAGAAATTACTTAATATACTAACAGGTCTATAGTTATTGACGTTGGCACGATCTGATAGACGAAAATTAGTGGAAGAAGATTCTAAATAAGCAAGAGAATAACGCTAGTCAGTTAATTTAATAATAAATTCACATACCTAAGTCCAGTATAAAACTTTGTGGACAATATCACTGCATCATCCTTAAAATTAACTGCCTTTCTCTTTGGAGTGTATCTAAAATTAAAGCAAAAACTCTTTTCGTTATTCGTTGATTATTATTTGCAGCATCCAAGTGGCACATAGTCCATAACCAATATATAAACTCATTATAAAACTAATATTTCGGTTTAACTCCAATAAGCGGCTATAAATAATCCGTTTTGTTCATTGACATCCATTATTTATAAGATGTTATACTCTATGTTATGAAATCGCAACACCAGGAAAGGGTAGGATTTTTTTTTGCCAAACTTAGCAAACACTAAGATTAAGCAGTTGATTTCAAAAGAAAAAGAACAAAATATAAACATATTTTTATTACTAATAGGTTGGTCCCCCTATTGATGACACATTTCGTGGCCTCAATTCCAGGTGGCCGATTTCCTCTTGAGATATTGTGGCACAAGCATTCTGTAATTCGTGCTGAAGAGCTTGCAGCGTCTGCAGAGAATGTACTAAGTTGCTCAGTCTTCTGTCCATAATGTCCCAAACATGTTCTCTCTAAGCTTCAGCGCTTTTCTTAAACCAGATATAAATTGTATCTTTCGATCCACGAACATATCTTTATATGTATAATCAAATTATATAAATCAAACCTCAATATTAGAACGGAATATATACTTGTAAAGAACATATAATTTTTGTAGTTATTAGAGCAACCAGAGAAGAAATATTGTATGGAGGAAAACACTTAACACCAATCAATTTAGTAAATAAAATTCTTCTCTCCAATTCATATTTGCTACATTGAAATAATCTATGACTAATATCACCCATTTCCTGATATAACTGACATGCGGGAGAGTCAACGACACCAATTCTATGCAAGTGAGCTTCCACAGCACAATGACCTATCCGTAATCCATTCAAGGTAACTATAAATCTTCTTGATATCCAAGGAAAATTGTGATGCCGAATTTTTAAATTAACAAAATTTTGTATTCAGAAATAATTTTGCCCCTTAAATTTAGCAGTCATTCCACCATTTTAGCCAATCTTGAATAATTTCCTTTGTGAATGGAAATTAAAATCAATAATTTAAAATTAGCTACAATTTAATTTCCACCTATTCTTGCTAATTTATCCCCAATTTCATTACCACCTAAACCAATATGGCTATGAACCCAAATAAAATGAATATAAATTTTTCCAATTCAAACTGGTAAAGTTTCTCCAGAATATTCCAAGCGAATTTGTGAAGCTTCTTATGTTGAAGAGCCAATAAAGCACTTTTTGAATCGGAATTTATCGACGCATTTCCAACTCTATATTCTTCAATTTTACAAATAGCTATATAAATACCCAATAGCTCAGAGAGACTAAAGAAATTGATAAATAAACCATTACTACTTGATCAATTTTTCTGAAATCTTAACCAATTGCTACGTTTTAGTAGTTGAACGTTTTTGCCAAGTTTTATAAAAAAAAATACCCACCCCTTGTTGGTGGTTTCTACGTCACAAAATATATTTTAATATCTATTATTCGACGCTACCTAATGCAAGATTTTGAGATATGAGGTCATCGATACTTTTTTAAATGGATTACCCTGTATCTTTTCACATTTTCGAATAGACACTTTCCAAGAATTACAACGATATATGGCTTGGTGGGTATGCGCCTTGAAATATTAAAATAAAGCGTTAATTATTAACATCTTTAATTCCATTACGATCAATCTTGTCCATCATTTCTGACAAAACTACATCCTTCTATGAATATCGTCTTCATTTAATTCTTTTACTAAATGCACTAATAAAACTTATTTGTAGACAAGAAAAAAGGATCAGTGAAGTAATATAAGCACAGTTTGTTAGTGACGGTTTTGGCTTTTCTTGAAGATTAATAAGAATATCAAAAAAATATATTAACGCTTCCAGCTTCATTAAAATTTTGCAACATCCTTGAGATTGTCGATTTTGAAAAACTTTCATCAGGGAATATTGCATGCATCATATTTACTATGACTATCAGTAATACCAAATATTATACCAGTATACATATGGTCAAAGATATGTTCCACTGACGTACTATAGATGGCACCACAAGTATTCTCTTATGGAAATTTATTACCACTACAAATGCACAACAATAGAAAATGCTGGTGGTGTCATCTATAGTGCGCTAGTGGTAAGACATGGAGGCAGTTAGATTGCCAGCTTTATGTCCGCTTTATCAGGACATCTTACAATGGATTTAGTAACTATTCAGAAGATAGTACCAAGAAAAATCGCAAGGGTCGCCTATTAGCTAATGACGTTCGTGTTTACTATTTCCAGCAGCCATTTTCTGTTTAACAACCGAGTGACATTATTCTTTGTTTTTTTGCGTTTGTGGTTTGTGTGTTGTTAAGATTAAAGTGAATTATATTTTTTGTTAGAGTGACTTACGGATAATTTGTTTGATATATGCAAAAATAGCGATATCAAAACAAAAAAGTAAGCTACCATCTATCGAAAATTGGATACGTATGATTGATGGTTTATGGAGAGAATTTTCTTCACTTAGCTTACAATACATCATGCCAAGGCGATTAATCAAGATGCCATCGAGAATTTCTTCTGCTGCATCAGAAAGTCATGGTGTGAAGAACATCAACCCCACTTGCGAGGGCTTCATAAATTCATTTAAAACATCGACAATTAATAATTTATTTTCTTCAAAGTCAGTGAATTCAAATTGTGAAAATGACCTCTCCGAAAAACTCTTAGACAATTTTCGGGAATTTTTAAATCAGAAGCCAGTCAGTAAACCATCCATTACCAGTATTAATTTAATGGTAGATGTAATACATAAGCCGGTACATGTTTATATAGAAAATTACGTCTGCGGTTACATTGCCAGAAAAATATATAAACAAGTGGACAAATGCGATACCTGCATGAAAAATTTACTCGTAACATCTGATGGAGAACAACATAAATTAATAATGGCAAAGCAATATGATTTTAAATCATTAATGTTGCCATCAACATTGTTCATGACTATTTTTCATGAATGTGCAATTGTAGTGTCCCAAGAAATTGTCAGAAATTGTTTAAACAATAATATTTGTCGCACAATCGTAGAATGTGTTAAAAGTAGGATGGATTTTAGCAATATTATATGTGAACGTCATCCTAATTTAGTAGATAGTTTCCTAAATAATTTAGTCAACCTTATGATTTTCGGGTGGACAAAATCTATAAATAAGATTCTTAATGGCAAAGACTGTCGTTTTAAACCTTTAACTATTAATGACCCTGTTAAAAACGTAGCTTCCCATAAACAGCAAAAGAAACAGAAATAATGTGCAACAAGTAGTAATTTAAATCAATTTTAATTAGTTGCATTTTGACTAATTTCAAGACCATTACAATCCTATTTTTTTTCCTTTTCTTCGTGTTAAGATCTGAAATCACAGCTTAGTATATCGTGAAGTGTATAATAAAATAATTTACTTTACATTATGTTGTTTTAATTTTAACAGGACATTTCTATTGTAAAAAAGAATGATACTTTTACCAAAAAATTGTATTTTGTTCATTTAAAAAGAAAACAATAATTGAATATTTAATTTTCTGGTAAAGTATCAATTTCCATTTGAACTAAGTTTGTACTTCAGAACTAAGCAGTATTAAGTCGATTGCAAAACATTAGGCTTAATACTGTTTAGTTCAGAGGTACAAATGTAATAGCTACATCAAAATATCAGGGGTACATTTTTCAAAAAATACCGCCTTTTTTAGTTACGAACCATTGTGGTGTAGGGTTTCAATAAATCATCTCCAATAGTTATGAATCCATAGGTAAGATGCGCCCTTAAAAAATATCCAATTTTTTATACAAAGAAGAGGACCATTCTATTTTATTCCTTTATCTATGGTTGGAAGATTTCTTTGACCAATATGTATACTCGGATAATGTTTTCGTAATACTAAGCTCAAAGCAAATAATTTTCATTTCTTGCTAAAAGTTTCCGTGGAAACAACAATATCGAATATTGTTTATCAGATATATCTCACATAAAAGTTTTATTTACAAGCCAACGCTTTATTCTAATCCATCCTAAGCCGCACACCTACCAAACTTACCGAATGTATTTGGAGAGAGAAATCGAGAGTAAGGAGGCGTAACAGATGGGTACCTCAAGGACCATCTTGGGGCCGATCCCTGTTTATAATATGTATATATAAATGATCTACCGTCTAATAGCTGCTTTCCATTTACCGGTTGACTCACCTCATTTCAGTTTTGTGCGTTAGTTAAGTTACGAACTGTTCACGTCAAAATCATTTAGTCTCCAGGTTATGTCATTCGTAGTAAGTAACTCGTAACTTAACGTACAAAACTGAAGTGAAGTGATCCAGACGATAAATGGAAAGCACCTAATGTCTGCTTCCTAAAAACGTTAACCTACGCAGACAAGAATCTTCTTACTGCGACAACACTTATCTGGCAACTAGAGAAGGAAGATAATGGTTGAGTGCTGACGGAGTGATTTGAGTGGCTAACAAGTTGAAACCTAAACTGTTCGGAGTATCCAGGTCGCATGCTAGTTTTCCACGAGTGGGATTTATGGAGAGTTTTAAGGTTTTTGGGTATATGTTTCGACAACGCTCTGTCCTCCAAGCGACATGTATACAACATCCGTTCACATTTGGCCAGATGGTTAAATGCCATCCGCAGAAGTAGAAGAGTGGCAGGTAAGGAAGCCGCTCGACAAACCTATTTCCTTGTTTTTCACTCGAGAGCAATCTGTGGAAGTTCTTCTTTGGGAGGAGGGAGAAACGATATTTCCTTTGAAAAAGTGTCTATCCGAGAATGTGGAAAGATAACAGGATGATCATTTAAAAAAAAACTACCGATGACGTCATAATTCTCGAACATGTGA
>RXPK01000282.1:305436-560467 GCA_004143645.1 Protaetia brevitarsis | reverse complement strand
CCCATTACTGGATTGGTACTGGACACTGTCCTCTGAAAAAGCATCTATACACACAGGCGTGTAACGAACGCGTACTCAGGCAGAAATATTTGGGAAGAAGATCTATTGGAGACTCGAAGGTCTCAAATGACCACTGGGCAAGATACTGGCTCTATGAAGAAACACCAGCTGCTCGAGTGGAAATAAAGAATCAATAGGATGGTACATGAACACTAGCTCAAGTGCCCACCTAACTTGGAATGAATGAATGAATGAACCTTTGTTTCGAGATACAGGGCGAATAAGATTTGCCGACAGTAACAAATTTCATTATCAAAAGTACATGTAAAAGTAGCGCATTCATACAATAAATTTCGAAATGGATTCCTCCAGCCTGGATAAACATTCAATCTTCTCTCATCAGACTGTCGCACTCTTTCAAACACCACCAGGGTCGTTTCTAATTGAGTTTCACCCACAATTATCCATTCCGCAATCGTCCAAATTCTCCACTGAGTAGCGTAAAACTATTGACTTCAGAGATCCCCAGAAAATAATCTAGAGGTTTAAGTCTGGAGATGAACAGTGGGCCACCTCAACCAATCAGCGATCTCCGTAATGTTGCTGTTAAAAATTACGAGCAACAAACTGAAAGGTGGTGGTGCACCGTCGTGCATAACCACATTCCACATTCTTGTCGCGTATGGTACATCCTCCAGAGAACTCAGGCAGCGTTGCTTCCAAAAGTTGCGGTATAGACGCAGTAAGTCTTCTGGTCGAATTAGATAGTCACCACAATTCCAAAACACCTCATTGAGAACTGATGTTGAAAACGATCTTCACATACCTCATGCGGATTTTAATCTTGCCACAATGGCTATTAAAAAATTCTTATTGCTTTTCGAGAAACGGCTTCATCGGTAAAAGATTCTGTGTCAGGAGAGAGGGATTGCGAACTAATGTTTGCGATATCCATTGAGATAATGCATATCTGGAAGAAAATCAGCGGTTATAGTGCCTAAACGCGTTGAATGTGGTAGGGATATACAAATTGTCCTTTAAGAATTTTCAAACTGTCAAATGACTTACATTCAAAGTATTGCAATTTTTGCTAGAACTACCAGGATCTTCCTCTACATCTCCAGCACATTCTGTTCCAATTGTACCTTCTTGCAGTCATTGATCTTCCTGGCCCTCCCTTCGTTTCATTGAGCGTTTCATGACGACGTCGATGAATGTTTTCGAAGATTTTGGTCGGGCAGGAATCGTTCAATGTACAATCGTCTAGTTCTAATGAGTTGCCATCACAAGTCATTATGAAATGTAGTCAGTCATCTCGGCTTCGTATACACATGAGTAGAGGATTTCACTAACTATTAAAGATACGTTCAAATAGCCAACACGTCACTCAATCTAAACAAATACGACCGATGAGATGTATTCAAGTGAAATCCACTACTAGATAAAACAGCCGTTTCATGTAATCGAGATCGAAAAAATAACAACGCATTGTAAACAATTTTTTTGATAAACTCATTGGCGTACACCATACTTTTATTTATATTAATAATTTCAACGAATATCGAATGGCGATGGTTGTCGCAAATTTTGTTCTCCCTGTATCTTCGAAACAACGGGGTTTTTCAAAAATTAGCATAGAACAAAATATTCTTAGAATAAGTCAAGGAATAAGCCCTTAAATTTTTGTCGCATGTTCACCTAACACCCTGTATAGGTTATCCACCTGTCACTGTCAAAATTTATCGTCGAGCGATATGTAATGAAATTAATAACAAATACAATTGGATATTAATCAAACAACTAAGATAAATAGCTTATTTGTAGAAATTTTATTTAGTTATAATTTACCAAGTGTTCAAAATGGTCACCATTCTGTTGAATGCATAATGCAATACGACGTTTGATGTTGGCAAAAATATTCCAGCAATACATTTGGTATTATCTCATTACATTGATTTGTAATTGTATTCTTCATGTCATTTGAGTTTATTAATTCTTGTCTTAAGTATATACTTAATTTTTTAGCAATCCGAAAATAGAAGTCTGATGATCGCGCTGGCCAAAACATCTCTGCTTATAACTCGATTAGGGAGGTATTGTTCTAATAGCGCCAAATGTACACGACTTGTATGTGCAATAGCGCTATCTTGCTCCCTCTGACAGCATTATTTCTTCACTTAGGAGTTTTAGGATTCCAAGGCCATCTAAATTCCTCTGGTTGGTGAATGCTATTATGGTGGTTTTGGAAGAACTAACATTTAGACCCTCCTCCTCAGTCCATGCTTATACAATTTGTAGAACGTTCTGCATTTTGTCCGGCACCACGCTATTTATTGGATGTACCCTGGGTCAGAATGACAAGATCGTCTGTATACCCTAAAGTTTCATGTTCCTCATTGTCCAGCTTCACTAGTAGCTCGTCCACAAAAATTTCACCCAGCGGACATCATCTTTCGACCAAAGCTACATCTGCTTTTGGCATGACGATAACTTTGGCTTTTCTCCAAACTTTTGGAAAATAACCCAACTCCAAACTACTCTTATTCGGATCACTCATGTGTGATAGAATTTCGCTCTGCCCTTTATGACGCAAGACTGGAAGAGCCTCGTCTACTCCTGATGTTTTGAGAGCTGAAAGGTACTCATGCCCAGCTTCCTTGGTTGATCTTCCTTCTATATTACTGCTGGGATAGATTTTCCAAAGTACCCACTCTTGCTCTGCAGCGAAGTGAGTCTCCAGAAGGAGGATAGCTCTTTTATCTTCACTTTCAATGAAGTTTGATTTCTAGTATCGACTCTGCCCTTCGTTATTTTAACACATACAAAACAAATAATAAACTGATAAAAATGATTTTTCATGGAAGAAGTGCTTTCTTTCGCATTTTCCAAATCCCCATACTAAATATTAAAAAAAAAAAAAACTCATATTTCCTAATTTTTTTTTTAAATAGTATTTTAATAACAAAATTTGAAATACATATCAGATATATAACACAAAGCGTTGTTGTTAGTGGTCTAAATAAATATTTTATTATATTTTCTCAGGCATATTCTAACACAAAAGCAAACCCATGTACGAAAATGTTTTACGACCTACAAATATTGTTCAGTGCATACGCTGGCGGCTCGTTTATCCAGCGCTAAATTCTGAATTACTGGCTGACGTATCAGCAATAAAGAATAGGATATTACATCGGACACCGCATTTGTAACATACCCTTTTAATATATGTGGAACAAGCATTCTGTATGTAGCACATGCCCCAGTATATAGTTTTGTATTATATATTAAGAGAGAAGGTTTTAAGCATATTTCATGGTAAAATATAATATTATCAACATATACAAAAATCTTCCCCATTTTTAATGGAAAATACGTTTTAAAAGAATAAAGATATTCTGTTTTTTTTTTTTACCCCAACCTGATATTATTTAAAATCTCGTATGCTTCGCATAAAGATTAAACATTGTTTATAAATGAATAGCTGCAAGAGATTATTAAAAAAAATGTTTTTTCATTTAAAATAAAAAAAAAATATTGATTCTCAAGCAGCGACATCTATCCTTATAACGGCGAAATTCAAACTAATTTCAATAATACTCCACATGCTGAAAGCGCCATCTGTGGAAATTTGACGCAAGTTGCTCGAATTCGAATCGTCATCGATTTGATCGGGGCGAGTCGGTAAGTAGATTTCTGTAGCATGAACAGACTTTACGGAGTTTCTTCATAGGTGGAGCCGTAGTTGTGAATAATATTGATTGGTTGATTTGCGTTTGGCGGGAATAATTCAAATTTATGAATTTTCATTGAAAAAATATAAAAATATACCTTTTTTTGTGGCGTCTTTTTTCATGTACTTACATATTAGAATTTAGTTTTGTTTTTAATTTAATAAATAGTGTTATAAATTGTACATACTTCCCAATTTTACAATTTAACAATTACAAAATTCGAAATTGAGAAATTGTAATTCAGCTTAAACAACTATTTTCCAAATACAGATTAGCCGTCGAAAACTTCTATTTGGAAGAACATATTTACTTGATAAATAATATGATTAAAAATTGTCTTTAATTTCATTGAAAAACTCTTATAAGTTGTAAAACAAATAGGTACTTCAATTTAAAGTACATTCCATTTGCAATGTACAACGTTTTCAACGGAAGTAGCTAGGAATACGGTTAGAACAGACAATCATGGCATTAACTGATTGTGCTACTAGACTAATCAGTCCTTATAGGCCTGAAATACTAAACAGCATCAAATCTATTTAAAAAAAATAACTATATTAGTTACTTTGCCAAATAAAATAATAAATACAAGGACACATAAATGTCACAATAACCAAAAAAGTACAACCACTAGTAACAATAACGAACCAGCACCAAAGTATGTAGTAATTGCTAATGCAAATCACCTATCAGAAAGAATAAGGTACTCTACTAAAATATAACATCTACACAGCTTGTAAAACTACCAACACCTTAAATTCACTATATACCAAATTAAAAACAAAAACATCCATACAATATCAAAAGCTAAAGCTTTAATTAGGACAGATTAAA
Organism: Protaetia brevitarsis; assembly: GCA_004143645.1. Classification (NCBI taxonomy): domain Eukaryota; kingdom Metazoa; phylum Arthropoda; class Insecta; order Coleoptera; family Scarabaeidae; genus Protaetia; species Protaetia brevitarsis. The sequence continues at coordinate 555,899 of RXPK01000282.1, read as the reverse complement.
CAATGCTTAAAAGAAAGATGAAATTGACGCAGATACTCTAACAATATTACAGCTTTTAAAAACAAGATTATTTAGACGCAGGCCACCCCTTTAGTTACGACAACACCAAAATTTTAAACAAAGAAGTTCAGTATAAACCCAGATGTGTACTAGAAATAATCCAAAATTTAAAAAAAATAATACTATAAATGATAGAATATGCTTGTTCGATATTTAAAGTGAAAAATTTAGCAGCAACATTTTGTAATTCGATTAATATTGCCGTACAAGGTGACCAAGAAATATTGCTGTTGTGACTATTATCTTTGAATGCAGCTATGATAGCTAGTCTCGTAAAATATGGTGTAAAAATTGGCATTCCAAATTCATTAATTTCCGAATTAAAAAATGATGACGATCCATTGTCGAAAGTTTTTATTTGAACTGCTTTGTCGATAAGCATAATGACTAAAGCAAGGTAATTCGCGTTCCTAACGTAGAAGCGAACGCACGATCAGCGGGTGTTGATAGCAAAAGACACCCGATGCCCGTATAAATTCTCTAGTTGTTTTGACCGAGTAAGGAAAACACACCCATGTATAAAAACTCCATGCGCCCGTAAATCACGTGGAATACTTCAATGCACAACAATGACGCATATATACATAACCTGTTTGTTCGACACGAACGACAACATTGTTTTCGCAATATTCCACGCATTGGCGGCGTCTTAGATGTAGCTGTTTATTTATATTTGTGCAGCACTCAAATATCTCCGTTCAGGCTTTTCATTGAAAGTAAGAATTGCTAAAAATTATATATATTTTGATACGTTTTAACATGTAACAAGATAAAATATATAATTGTATTACTGTATTTAAATAGGTAATACGTGACATTTTCTTTTATTTCTTGTATTTTATTAAAACAAAAAAGATAAACACAGCAGGACTAAAGAGTCACTAACTATTTAAATAATAAAACAAAACTTGGTAAGTCATTTTTTATCATTGATTAGAATTAATTATAGTATTATTAATATCAAAAGCATTGTAATTCTCGCAACAACAATAGATTTTTTTGAAAAATAATAGTAAGTTTGTTTATCTAGCGCACGTTAAATTTAAACGATTATCAAAAAAAAAAATGTATTAAAACTTAATAAATCTAATCAAGGCCCCTACCTCAAGACTTCTATTCAAAATATTGATGCAACTAATAGGCCAAAAACAGGGGAAGCTCTTTTCACTAAGTTATGTTAATTATTGTTACTTTTCATTGTAATTTAATAAGTTTTTAAAATTTGTAACCACATAATACTTTCTAGATTTTCATAGAAAGATAATTTAATCCACGGTAAATACAAAGATATGTTTTATATTTCTTCTTAATAATGAGCATCATCAAGAGACATTTTCCTAAAGGCACTGCATGCGTCCACCTGTACTATTCCTTGCTAAATTTTGCCATAGTAGACGGATTAAACACTGAAATGTATGGACTTGCATTCTAAAATGCATATAAAAATCATTACCCCCAGGTATCTGTAATAATCTGGTATCCTGTAGCGCCTTACTCCTTTGTATAAAGCAGATAATTTTATTCGCATATTTTTTTTTTTAATAATTGCAGACAAAACATTCAAACTGTTGTTTGGAGAATATGTTATATCATCTAACAACGTAAAGCAAGATTCACATAGCAAGACGTTATGTTATGTTTTTCTTGTAATTATGATTAGTAATAAATCGTGGAATTCTGGAAAATGTAAGTATTTATGCGTGGTAATTTATATTTGACTATAAATAATAAATAATTACACTATAATTATTTTCGCCAACTTTTATATAAGCCATTTTTTTTTCGAGAAAATAGTGTGTAGGTATGGTAAAATTGGCGAAAATTTTAAAAGAATAGTTGACTGTTTTGCACTTTTAAAAAATATTTTCATAAAACCGGCCTAAACAAAAACTTGCATGTTTATTTCCAATAAAACAGTAAAAAATAAATCTTGTGTAGGTTCTTTTTATTGTTGACGCTTCAACTATAAAGAAAATAATTAAAAGAAATTAAATAATATACTTAGATGTAAACAAAATGTTATGGATGAGTTTATATATAAAAAATAAATATGAAGGTATTAAATTAAATAAATAGTTAAATTAAATTTAAAAAATATTCATAAAATTGAAGTCGTATCGAAATAATGAAAATGCTTTTGAAATAGATGATAAAAAAAAATCATCCAAGCGTAAAGATAATTAGAAAATAAAATGAAAGACTTTAAGAGCTTTATTTAATCATTAAATACTGATGACATATAGGGTGTTCCATTTAACATATAAAAGTTCATGGTGACTTCCAGTTATAACCGGAAGCGTAAAAAACTTGAAAATATTTTTTATTAAAAAAAAGTAGCTACCCAATTATTACTAACTCCAAATTTTTAAAACTGAAAAAAATCGTTAAGCCAAAAAAGCCCTGTATAAAGTCCCCTTGCGTAATTAATAATTTCAATTTTGTTACCTTCTTTGTATACTTAATTAAGAGGTGTCTTCTGGGCGTCATAAATTTCCTGCCTGTGGGAGCAGTGTACTTATCAATGCCTTAAAAATTAAAATTAATACTCATCAGATATATATTCAACCGCCATTTTGTTACTAAAAAAAAAACATTTTTTTCGTCCCATATAAAGTAAAATTCACTTCAACCCGTACCTCCCCCACTCTCGTACTGAAATGATACGGTCCCCGCTTCGGTCATTTCACGGCAGGACACAATTAAATTTGCCGCAAATCTCATTACATGCTCCGCCGGCTGGCTAGATGTCTCTGGGTATCGAGAGTCCCGCCATCTATTAATTAACTCTCATCGGACGGTCTGGCGAGGTCGTCCGTGAAGCGAATGAAATGGGAAAAGCGTGACTCTAGTGCGCTGTATAAGTGATAAGTTTCCGAATGGGCAAAAAAAAGGTGGAAAATACAGAAAAATATTTGGAAATATTTTTTTTTAACCTTTTTCGTTATCAAAATAAGATATTGTGGTGATTATATTTGAATGTTTATGGTAATGTGCTTTTAGGTGTGGATTGCGAAAAAAAAAGTTTAATAAAATTAATATTTGAAATGACAAAATCTTTGACAGTGTTTCAACTTCGCTTAACCAAAAATGGGACTTGAAACAATTTTTTTGTATCCCATTGGATAATACATCAACAAGTTCTGTGTTGCTAAAGTGCTTTCATTTAGCCGCATTTTGGAGCTCATAACAAACATTATAAATTCTATACAACGTGTGTATAAATTGTCGCAAAAGCTACACGTAGCGACATACTTCGTTCGTTTCTGAATCGAAAATCTAAATGTAAATAATATGTACTATGCTTCATAAGTCTTCACGAGGTTCTTGAAGTTCGATTTTTTAGTTCCTTAATAAGCGTTTGTGTTCGTTATTTGTCGGTATAGATAGCTGCAATTTTGGAATTTAGACGATTCTTATTTCCTGTTTTTTTCGTAACACTTTCTTGTTGATTTTAGAGCCTGGTTTCAACATTTCTTCATAAGCATCCTCTCATGAAAAACACATTTGGCAACATTATAGGACAATGACTTTGTATTTTAATTTGATTTCAATCAAAACCATTACTGTCAAATTTTGACATTAATCTGAAGTGTTCATTTTTATGCAAGCTCTTGTTTTTTCGTGAGTATTCTCTTGATTAGTTTTTCGGTTCACTGTTTTTATTGTTCTTATCGATTATTGTTTTGTTTATTTACAATGGTTTTACATTTAATGAAATATGCCGATATGTATATGGTATACGGTTTTTGTAATGAATGCTAACATGGCAGAACAGGAATATCGCGTAATGTTTTCAAACCGGAGACATCCTACTGAAAACGTATTTCGACGGCAGGACCAACGTCTACGTGAAACTGGTTCGTTTAAGAAAAGAATGCCAACGCTGGTCGACCAGAAACGGCGTACATTTACAACTGGAAGAGGAAATTCTAGACTCAGTACATGAGAGATCCCTCCGTCAGTACTCGACAGTTGGCGTGCACTTTCAATATCCGCAGCAATAAGACCGTTCATTTGGTTTCTACGTGAAACCTTCTTTATCCATACCATACAACTAAGGTGGCAGCCGCTCTATGAAAACGATAACATACACCGTTTAAACTTTTGTCATAGTATCTTAAATAGGATTCAAGAAGATGGCGATTTTAAGAGGGTGGTTCTTTGGACCGACGAATCTTATGTTTACCAGAGATGGTGCACTCAATACCCATAATTTTCACCATTGGGCAGATGAAAATCCTCATGCGTTTCGGAGAATACGGTCACCTGAAGAAATTTTCAGTTAATGTTTGGCTGGGTATAGATAAGTCACCGTGTCGTTGGCCAATATATCTGCCAAATCGATTTGACTACCGACGGGTATTTAAAATGTATTAGAACAAGTTATTGACGAGATGCCATTGAATATACGCGCGTAACATGTTTATATATGCATGATGGAGCTCCGGCACATTTTTTTTCGTAATGTGAGAGAGTGTTGGGATGAACACTTCCCTAACAGTGATGGTCGCGTGTCTATCTATGGCCTGCAAGGTCTCCCGACCTAAATCCTTAGACTTTTTTGTTTGGGGTTTCATAAAGGTGAAAGTTTACGCAACACCTCCACAAGACGCTGACGAAGTTATAGGACGAATTAACGCGCAGTATTAGAAATTACACCGGAAAAGGCTTGAACAATGTTAATACAGACAATACCTCGTAGATTACAATGTGTTTACAAACAGACGGATATCAATTTGAACATATGCGTAGGTAATAGTGTCGCTAATTTATTACAAGAGATGCGTTCGAAAAATCAAATCTACTTACTAATTCTGTTTTAATAAAACTTTCTTATTGCTTTTCCCTATGTATCATTTGTGTTATCCAATTTGTCATTTGTAATTCTGCTCTGTCAATTTTGACAAGTATTGTAACTACCATTACGGTAGTATGCGACTACAGTGTTGCCAAATGTATGTTACTTTCAAGTGGCTCCTGAAGACGCATGGAGCATAGTACCATATTTTACCATTTGAGATTTTAGATTCAGAAACGAAGAAGAATGTCGCTGCGTATGAGCTTTTGCGACAATTTATACACACGTTGTATAAGAGCTGCTCCATTACAGCATAGACTTTTTAAATAGTTATTGGAAAATGAAGATGCCGAGTTCTCAGATCTAAAAACTTACACAGAAGTGAGGTGACTTAAGAAAGGAAAGTATTAGACCGGTTTCTTAATTTGATTACTGAAATGAAAGAATTTCTTAAACGGAAAACAGAAATTTATAACGAACTTGAAGATCCTACAAGGCTATTTATTAGGGTGATTTAACTTTTTCAGTTGATATTTATCCAAATATTAAATCAGTTAAATCTTGAACTATAAGGTAAAAATAAAGATCTAGTAGCTATGATATGTGCTATCAAACCATTTAGAGTAAATTAGCCCTTTGGTTATACTTTCAAAAAAATTCTTTCATGCATTTTTTCACATATGTCTAAAATATTTCTAGAAAATCATTTAGATTCCCAGACGTATGTTGATTATCTAACAAAATTAAATAATGAGTTTGATGAAAGATTTATTCAATTTGACGATTTGAGATTCGATTTTATTTTTCTTTCAAAATCCTATGATTAATGTTCACATTACTACTTTAAGTGCCAGAAATAAATGAATTTCATGCAACCAATTTAGAAAATTTAGAATTGGAAATTGTACACCGAGACAAGAGATTGCATTTAATGAAAAGTTTTATAACTTTTGGTTTTTATCATGTTCAACGAAAAGAATACCTTTTCTCAGAAAAAGTGTTTATTTTAATTGAAAGTAGCGTGATGTTTGCCGGAGGACTATTTTTCTTCTTAAATACATGCTTTCGACGAAAAGTAACCGTAATTAACGGAATTGCACCTTAGTTTGATTAATATTTTATAATGTCTGTGTTAATTTCTGTTTAAGTAAGACAATACACATTACATATTATATTGTTATTATTATGTACATATTTAACAACATATTTTAGTTTCTTTTAATTACGTCATCATATTATTGAATTATAAACAGTATTTTAAATAATAAAGCCGGACGTTTTGGTTTATTTGCGTGGACATGCATTGATTTAAAAACTTTTTCCTTTTAACGGAAAATGCAAGTACCTGTATTCAAGCTGAGTGCTTTTTTACGCGGAAGTATTTTAGTTTTATTCATCTTCCCACGTGCATAAGTCTCAGATACACAAACAATAACGAACAAAAGTGAATATTTTTCGCGCGAGGATAAAGAAATTTCAGAGATAATTGAAAATCTTTTCAATTAATGCTGATTTACTTATAAGCCAAGGAACTTTTTCAGCAGTGTTTGAAGGTTTTAAAACTGTTATACACGGGAAAAACGATCTTGTTTTTTCAACCATTTTTCATGCATTTGGTTACAGTTATTAAATTACTACTTGATTTAGGAATATTAAAAATATTCCTGTATTCAATAATACAAATAATTTAGTTAGTAGATTTATTTGAAGCTAGCGCAGTATTTATTAATTTAACTAAAATATTTCCATGGAAGTAAAAATAAATATCGCATTTTATTTTCGTATAGTAGTTTTCTCCCCATATAGTGCAGCAGATGAGCAGATATACTTATGTGTAGTAGAGAAATTGTCGCATAGATGGCGCATCTCCTATTTCATTCCAGTAACAGATAATATTTCGCACAAAATAGGCTGGAAACTACGATCGTAACATACTAATCTGGTATATTTACCAAGAACAACATCTGATAGGAGTCACCGCCATTGAAAGGACGATTTCTTTTACGGCACACTAGAGTGCGCTAGGGTGGTCACTGCGACCAACTCCCTCCAATACTACTAGGATTTATAACATTCTAACGGCAAATCCCTTCTTAGTGTATGAGTTTTTGGAGATATCACGGCATTTTGTTGTGTTTACACTTAAGTCTAAAATGAAATAAATGTTATAAGAAAAGGAAAAACCTCTTGAATCAAAGTGCTTGCGGTTTTCTGCCAATCTGCATAGTTTTCAAGTTCAAAATAAAGACGACTTGAATCAACTATCAATATCTTTCACTCAAAATAATAAGCTGTTTCAACGAAAAATATATTTTTTCCGAAGAAATGCGTGAATTAAAAACTATATTCCTTTTCAAGGAAATACCAAATTATGTTTTAGCCGTATAGAAAACGCAAAAACTTTTGGTTTAATGCAATTCCTTTTAAATGAAAAGGATATTTCTCTCGGTGTAGAATTATAAAATGACGTAGCTTTGAAAGTTACTAACATGGGCAAAGAATTTTGGAAATTGGAAAAAATTGTGCACTAAAGCTAAAATCTTTTTTTTTTTGATCAACTTAAAGTCGGTAATTCAATCACTGCCGTTACACCTTTCATTAGAATATATTATCTTTTTGTTCTTGCAATAAATTGCAAATCATTGAACTAACGAAAAAGACCTTATTTAACACTTTATTGCGTTCATATTATGGCTAATTTTATGGAAATTGTAGGTAAAAATAACAATGCATATTCATTCATATTCGTATTATTAACAAAATTATTTATTAAACGTATGAAAATATTGGGCCATAACAAATATTACCCAAGGACTAATGTAAAATGATTTATTATAATAATGAAAACGAATTTATTTTACTAATGAATATGGTTTATACTTAATCAAAGATTCTAAATAATATTTTATCATAAAAATGACACATTTCGTCCTTTTGATGAAAATTCACTCAATGAATGTAGATTATTGATATAACATCCAGTATTTTTCTCATTGTCAGTGTTCAAATATTCTTTCTTTCAAGTTAAGTTTGAAACAATTTATCCAGTCCTTGTCCAGTCAAAATCGATTTGTAACAATACGAGTGGGCTCTAACTCACAATCAGATCGTAGTTGATACAAGTAATGGCGATGCCATCGCATTTTGCGTGGCAAGTGTCCGTGTCCCGGATAGCTGAACCAGAAACTATTCGCTGCATCTGTCGCTCAACAATTTCGTTTAATGGTCGAGCTAACCGATGCCGAAGCGCTGGCGTCGATGGGGAAGAAGTTAAAAGCCATAAAATTCCATCTAAAAGCACACGAAGCACTCAGATATATCAAAAGTTTACTGTTAGTGTACGGAACCTAGCTAAACAAAATAAACATAGAAAAACGCAAATTTAATGAACTGCGAGTAATTAAATTGCAACTCCACTGATGTTGATTATACAGGTGTTAGGTAAACATGCGGGAAAAATTCAAGGGGTTATTCCTTGGGCTATTCTAAGAATATTTTGTCTTATGATGATTTTTGAAAAACCCCTTTGTTTCGAAGATACAGGGCGAACAATATTTGCGACAGTAACAACATTCTATTATCAAAAAGTACATGTATTTGCTCAATCTACAATAAATGTTCGAAATGGCTTCCTCCAGCCTAGATACAAGCATTCAATCTTCTCGTCATTGACTGTCGAACTCTTTCAAACACACTTGGGTCGTTTCTAATTGAGTTACACACCCAGCAATTATCCGATTTCGCAAATCGGAACATTTATTGTAGATTGGGCAAATACATGTACTTTTTGATAATAGAATGTTGTTACTGTCGCAAATATTGTTCGCCCTGTATCTTCGAAACAAAGGTATTTTTCCAAAATCATCATAAGACAAAATATTCTTAGAATAGCCCAAGGAATAACCCCTTGAATTTTTTCCGCATGTTTACCTAACACCCTGTACAATAAAAAAAATTCCTTCGCCTAAAATTTGTTGTAACATCCTCACTTTTACGAAAATCCAAATATAACGAATCGCCTTTTTCAAGGAATGAAATCCGTGAAATATGCATCGAGGAAGTTCGTATTTTCATGGCAAATAAAATGTTTTTCGTGTTACCCTCGTCACGAGTCCCATATTGACCCAGGAAACGAATAAAATAGAGACGGCCTGACCCTTTCTGATTCGGTATTTGGAGAGGGCCGACACGATTTTATTGGGAAAATGTTTGGAGAGCATGAGTAAATATAGGGTTCTCGATTTTTACTTGATAGGGAAGATGATAGAATTACAGAAATGGTAATGAATTTTCTTGCGGAAATAATGAAGGTTAACGTTCCTAGTAATATTGGGGAGGAGTTGCGTCACAGTGACCACCCTAGCACTCTATTGTGCCGTTAAAGAAATCGTCCTTTCAATGGCAATGACTACCTATCAGATGTTGCTCTAGTAAATATACCACATTAGTATGTTACGACCGTAGTTTCCAGCCTATTTTGTGCGAAATATTATCTGTTACTGGAATAAAATAGGAGATGCGCCATCTATGCGGCAATTTCTCTACTACACATAAGTACCATGTGATTCAAAATGATTGTCGTAAGAAAAAAACTGTTTTCCGAAAAAATTTATCTACACTTACTACCAATTTAATGAGCGAAGTTAGCTACATACAAATTCATACATTATGATGATTTTCTTGACATTTAGCGATATTTGGCGTGCGTGTTGTAGTCTTTCGATTATTTATCTTATAATTTCTTTCAAATCGTTTATATTTACATCTAATATCACCAACAATAGTATTTCTGAATACTGTAAGAAAATAAGGGAATTTATCTGTGGTAATTAGCTCAACAAACAGGTAAAAAATCAATATTAACATTAAGTGAAATAGTTTATTACATTTTATAATTTTACAGGCTTACCATACACTTCAGCGCAATGAGCTGTCAAAAGAAAGTTACATTTTCATCCCTATAAAGTTTCTACGGTACAGCAATTATTACCATTAGATCACGATAGGCGATTGGAATATTGTCATTGGTTTAATAATAATGTAAGGGACGATGACTCGCTAAACAAATCATTTTTCTCAGATGAAGCCTGGTTTTATCTAACAGGCTATATCAATTTACAAAACTATTGTATCTGGTCTGCAGAAAATCCACACGAATTACAAGAAACGCAATTGCATCCCGTAAAAGTTGGAGTTTGGTTAGCTATGTCCAGGGCAACGAATAATAGGGCCAATTTTCTTCGAGGAAACTGTAACCAGCCCAACGTTACCAACAGATGTTGGAATTGTTTTATTGCAGAGTTACAAGAAAATGAGCTTGAAAGCAGGTTTTTTTCAGCACGATAATGCTCCAGCCACATACTGCTCGACAAACCTGCCAATATCTTCAACAGTTTTTGCTGACAGGTTCGTTAGAGCACAAAGATGGCCACCAAGATCGCCTGATCTAACCCCAATTAGATTACTTCATATTTGGCTATCTAAAAAATAGGATCTATAGAAACCGCATGCATACCATAGAAGAACTGAGAGATGCAGTTTTGTCACTTAATAATTATACTAATTGTATGTTATAATTTAAAGTAATTAAATAAATTTTAGTTAAACCCCAGTTAGTACTGATTGTAAATCATAATTTAGTAAAGTTAAATTAATTACATTTCATTTTTACAAGCGGAAACACCAATCCATAGTCGTTTTATATATGCGAGTTCAATATAGGTTACGTTTTCCTTATTTATGACAGATCCGTTTACTTTTTTGTGTTCCAACACTGACTTAGTTCAAACCTTCATTACAAACACGCGGCATATACCTACACCCTGTTACTATCTATAGGAGCGGAATTGACAATCATTTTGAATCTCTGTGTATATCTGCTCATCGGCTGTACTATATGGGGAGAAAACTGCTTTACGAAAATAAAATGCGATATTTATTTTTACTTTCATGTAAATATTTAGTTAAATTAATAAATACTGCGCTAGTTTCAAATAAATCTACTAACCAAATTATTTGTTTGATTGAATACAGGAATATTTTTAATATCCCTAAATCAAGTAATAATTTAGTAACTGTAACCAAATGCACGAAAAATGGTTGAAAACAACAAGATCGATTTTCCCGTGTATAACAGTTTTAAAATCTTCAAACACTATATACTGCTGTAAAGTTTCTTGACTTATAAGTAAATCAGCATTAACTGAAAAGATTCCAATTATCTCTGAAATTTCTTTAACTTCGCGCGAAAAATATTCACTTTTGTTCATTATTGTTTGTGTACCTGAGACTTATGCACGTGGGAACACGAATAAAACTAAAATACTTCCGCGTAAAAAAGCACTCAGCTTGAATACAGGTGCTTGCATTTTCCGTTACAAGGTAAAAGTTTTAAATCAATGTATACATGCGTGTCCACGCAAATAAATCAAAACGTCCGGCTTTTTTTATTTAAAATACTGTTTATAATTCAATAATACTCAAAAGAAACTAAAATTCGTTGTTAAATATATACATAATAATAACAATATAATATGTAATGTGTATTGTCTTACTTATATAGAAGTTATAAAGATATTATAAAATATGAATCAAAACTAAGGTGCATTCCATTTAATTACGGTTACTTTTCGTCGAAAAGCATGTACTTAAGAAGAAAATAGTCTTCCGGCAAAACAGTACGCTACTTTCAATTAAAATAAACACTTTTTCTGAGAAAAGGTATGTGTTTCATGCGCGGAACGTTTTGGGATGTGCTTATAAAAGTCTTAACCAACTAAATGCATCAACGACTGCTCCCTTTGCCCTTACATCTTGTATTTAATAACTTTTACACGTATTTTAACCCCAATTAAAAACCGTTTACTCTAGATCGCATAAAGCAGACAGGTCCTAACCAAATATCCACAGCTTATCCGCAGTATTTTGCCGAAATCAGCGGATTTTAATGCAACCTATATTCACCTCCACGTTTCCACTGCTTCCTCACACAAGAACTGGGCCGAAAATTCTAATCATGCGCCGTCCCGTCTATTTTCTCTATTTGCGCCATTTTTTCCCCGCATTTATCTTCGATATGCTAGCGAATCCTTTTAAACCGTCAAATGTGCAGATGATTTATCGGGTCGAAAGCGGGTACATTTTCCTCACATCCCAACCGAATACAGAGCCAGTTTGCAAAGTAAACAGACATCACTTAATGGTGTTTACTCTTGCGCTATTTTTGTAATAGATGGGGTTTGTAGTCTGTGGTAACCCTTAATGACATACGATGATATCTTGTAAAGGCATTTAGTTAAGATGTCAGACAAATGCAGATCTTTAGTAAGACTGGGAATTAAAAAAAGTGATTGATTCTAAATTAACAATAAGATTAGTTTATGTACAGGCTGAGTTTTTTATCTTGAGACAACGGAATATCTCTAAAACACTGCATCAAATCAAAAAAAGATCTTAATAAGATTTATTATAATGTAAGGGGCTCACTGAATGGTGCCGAACTCGATCCCCCACCTCACACCTCCCAGATTGGGAGGGGGAACAACTTTGAATTCTTAAATGGGAACCCCTATTTTGCATTGCAGATTCGGATTCTACGCCATCAAGTATGTAGTTTTTGTTTGAAACTTTTTTTTCGTTTCGTAACAGATTGCGCTGTAATCGCAAAAAACATGATTGTGAACGTCTAGAAAAAATACATAAAAAAGAGAAGCAAGCAAATATGATTTTGTGTTTTTTTTATTTTAACATAAACTAACATTTCAAAAAGCCATGTGTTCGAAACTGTGCCCCTTCACTTCGATACATTTATTTATTCGCAATTGGATGGTTGAATAGCATCAACCATACAAAACCGTACTTTATCTGAATAAAGTACGGTTGACAAGCTGTGAATACTAAAACATTGTCCGATCCCTATCTAGATTGTTAATTATTAATGCAATATAAATTAGTTAGTGTTGAATATTTGAACAGTAATGGAGGCTATAACATTACAAGAGAGGATTGAAATGATTTACATCTATGGAGAAAGTGGTGGGAATATCGATAATGCTGTTAATCTTTATTCACAACGTTTTCCCGACAAGGTGCGATCGCGCGCTTCTTTTTACCGAGTCGTTCAACAGTTCTCTAGCGAAGGAACTGTACAGCCAAGAAACGTAATCGCCGAAAAACAATTGCTGGGGAAAATAATGAAATCGCGGTATTAGCTGCAGTAGCTAATAATCCGCACATTAGTACTCAAGAAATAGTTCGCGGATCAGGAATTTCTCAGTCCACTATCTGCCAAATATTGAAGCGTAGGAAATATCATCCATTTAGAGTTTCCATGCATCAAGAACTTCATGGCGATGATTTTCAAAATCGAGTGCGATTTTGTCAATGGGCGCTTCAACGGATACGAGAAAATCCCAATTTTTTTGCTCGAGTATTATTTTGTGACGAGGCACATTCAGAAATCGCGGTATGGTGAATCGGCACAACATGCATTACTGGAGTATCGAAAATCCCCATTGATTGTGCCAAGTTGAACATCAACATCCTTGGAACGTAAATTTTTGGTGTGGAATAATTGGCAATAAACTTATTGGTCCATATTTTATCGATGGAAACTTAAATGGTGAGAAATATCGAAACATCTTGAAGAACGAACTTCCAGTGTTACTTGAAGACCTTCCCTTGGACGTACGACAAACGATGTGGTTGTAACATGACGGTTGTCCAGCATATTATTCAAGAATAGCACGAGAAGTAATAGATCGAGCCTCCAATCGTCGTTGGATCGGAAGAGGTGGCCTCCAGTGTCTTGGCTTGCAAGATCGTCAGATCTTACTTCCCCTGACTTCTTTTTGTGGCGCCACTTAAAGTCTGAAGTTTATATAGAAGTGCCAACCACGAGGGAAAACATGATTGAGCGAATCACCAACGCTTATTAAAGGATTACGCCGGAAACACTTCTCAGTTGTGTGCAATCATTCCAATTGCGAATAAATTAAATGTATCGAAGTGGAAGGACACATTTTCGAACACATTTTCTGAAATGGGTATGATAAAGTAAAGTTCTTCGCTAGAGAACTGTCGAACGACTCGGTAAAAAGAAGCGCGCGATCGCATCTTGTCGGGAAAACGTTGTGAATAAAGATTAACAGCATCATCGATATTCCCACCACTTTCTCCATAGATGTAAGTCATTTCAATTCTCTCTTGTAATATTATAGCCTCCATTACCGTTCAAATATTCAACACTAACTAATTTGTATTGGATTAATAGTTAATAATCTAAATGGGGATCGGACAATGTGTAAGTATTCACAGCTTGTCAAGTACTGAATAAAGTACGGTTTTGTATCGTTGAATAGCATTCTAATTGCGAATAAATAAATGTATGGAAGTGAAGGGGCACAGTTTCGAACACATGGCTTTTTGAAATGTTATTTAATGTTAAAATAAAAAAAACACAAAATCATGTTTGTTTGCTTCTCTTTTTTGTGTATTTTTTTCTAATAAACGTTCACAATCATATTTTTTGCGATTATAGCGAAATCTGTTACGAATTGAAAAAAAAGTTTCAAACAAAAACTATGTACTCAATGGCGTAGAATCCGAATCTGCAATACAAAATGGGGGTTCCCATTTAAGATTTCAAAGTTGTCCCCCTCCCACTCTGAGGGGGTGAGGTGGGAGATCGAGTTCGGCACCATTCAGTGAGCCCTCTATATTATAACAAATCTTATTAAAATCTTTTTTTTGATTTGATGCAGTGTTTTAGAGATATTCGGTTGTCTCAAGATAAAATAACTCACCTTATATATATTGCTATGCTATGCTCAAGTAATATAAAACTTTACCGTGAACTACAATCTTTTATTCACATATTTTTTTTTGTACATGACATCTCCATTGACAAATCAACATAGTTATTACAATAAAAACAGTTAACAAAAACTCGTTTGGGTGAGTTCACATACTAGCTAAGAATATATATCAAATTGTCAAAATTAATCCTGGCATTTATGCGTGTCAAATAGGTCACGTATTTCTCCTATTTTGTAAAGATGCCGAAAAATCATGGACTGCAGCTATGGGATTTTATCGTACAATTTTTTTTTTTCCTTCACGCATTTAACCCCTAAATAAAACTCCTGGTGCAACCAAATTTGAATCTTGTGTACTTGCTTAATATTAAAAACCAAAGTATGCCACAGCAATATATATAAACTAGCGGGACAGTCAGTGTCAGTGGGACATATTATACAGAGTGTATCAAATAAAAAAGTAAATTTTGCTTGGGTGTTAACTACACGACATATAAAGCACAAACCCACCGAAACCGGATTTCATCATTAAAGAATAAAAAAAAAGTAAAATTTAGAGCCAAAAATCTTTAATCCGGGCCTGATGCAATAAAACGTCATGTTAAGCACCCGCTAAACGTGGTATTATGTATAAATACATTGCACTCATTTAGTATTATTCTTAATGGTATGCCGTAAGTTCATTTAACGTCATTCTGAATAAATAAAGCCCTTGTAAAAATAGCAAAACTGAGGCATTTTAAATTTCTTCTTTTTATAAAATAAACATTCCTTATTTGTTAAGAGCATTCTACGTAAGTCTACAAAGTATTATTTTTAATATCCTGATAAGACGTTCGAGTTTCACCGGATATGCGACTTCAGTAGATACAAAAAAAAAAAAAATATTTTTTCTTTTGCTTTGTCGAATCGAGAGTTAGTTGTTAATAAACGGTACCACATGAATCTGAGTTATTTCTTTTGGATTTATTTAATCATATAACGCAAAATGAATTGAATCGAATTACACAGAAATAAATGTAAATACAGAAAATTCACAAACACGCCTTTTTACTATGATGTCGCGCGAAAATGAATCTATACATTCCCCCGCGCTTTTGCCGATGCATCAAGCTTCGATTTTCCTTATATGAAATCATGATGGTCCTGAAAAGGATCGTTTTTTCGAGACGGGAAGAATTTAAATAAAATGTTCGAAGTGGCTTGCACTCCAAGCGGCGATCCACACAAAACTAACAGCGGTAATGGCTGAATGACAGTGGTATGTGGGGGTATACTCGGGACAGCATTTAGGTTGGGCACAGGTGGGGCTCTAGCCCACGGCATTTATAAAATATTTTTTTCTCGTTAATGCTTACAGATAGATCCCCTGTGCATTAAGACTTTTTGATTATATATGAGTGCAGCTGCTACATATTATTATATTTACCTCTATATCTGATACACCCTGTATTGCGTTATAAAGATTAAGAACTAAAACTTCGTACTTAAAACCAAATTATTAAAAAAAAAACACTGAAATGATAGAGTGGTACAAGGAACAATCAATTTAACCTGTTGCTATCCTCCAACAGGATACAAAAAGTATTTGGCAGTTTGCCCCACACAGCTGAACAAGCTATTCTGAATAAAAGCTATACATTTATAGAGGACGAGTGTAGATTTATTTCTTTTATATAAATCAGGGCCGCTTTTCCGCTGCGATTTATAAGTCAAACACAATGCAAAATGCTACAACAACAAAAAAAATATTAAAAGAAAGATTCAATACTTACAAAGACTGTGACAAAAATCGAGATAGACCCAACTTGGAGTTCTTAAAACCTTCGAAAATCTCCATTACATATCACAATGATTTTATTTTACCTTATCTTGTTACTTTTTAAGTTTTATTATCACAATAATAACACTAGATTTATTTTATTTATTTTGAAAAAACGTAACAGTATTTTCAGTATTAAAAATCACACATATTATTATTAAATATTTATTTTAGAACATATATTTAATTCTTGAGCCTTAAAAAAAAATACACAAAATTCCCTATTAACAAAGCAAAATTCCCCCATTTCTCTTTGAATACATAAAATACTCTCCTTCCTCCCAAATTATCGCCATACAAAGCGAGCTCCTCCATAATCCCAGGAAATATTTCGAACCATTCAGCTTCCGAAAGATATTCGATAAATTTAAACTAAGTATGCCGCAAAATTGGAGGGGAGGGGGGGGAGAATTTACGACCCTCATACGTGAGTGGTTGGGGAAGGGGCGTCTCCTGGCGCTCGGTGGGGATGTCACTCGATTTAGCCCACTGGCGACTGTCGACTGTCACGAACAGCAGTATGCCTCTGATTATTTTCATAAATCAAGTGCTTGCTAGTGGCGTATATGGAGGTTGTAGGGGTGGGAGGTAGGGGGAACTGTGTGTGTGGGGGGTGGCTTTCGTGGTCGTTCGATGAAATATCGCCGCTGTTTATATCCTCTAATGAAGCACGACTTGATAAATCGGGAGATTGTATACAGAGTGATTCTCAATATATGCGACAAACTTTAAGAGCTGATTCCTGAGGTTATTTTGATCATAAAAGTTCATATGAGTATATGTCCAAAACGGTTTGATTTTAAAGTTATTGAATGTTTAATAATAAATTATGAACTATGACTAACACGATATAATATCACAGTTGGTTCTTCAAAAACTATTGTGTTGAGAGGGAATTGTTTATTTCAGTCAATAGTTGTCAGAGTATTCATTCAGTTTATTGCCAGTTTCTGTTTTCTAAAATTAATTACACGAATGCTGATATGTGTGATATGCATTTCGTTTACGGTCTTGCCAATGGAAATTCGCGTGCTGCTAGACGTCTTTATGAAGAACGATACCTGAACCGTATCATCCCGCATCATTCAATATTTGCCCGTCTTCACCGACGTCTTAGTGAAACGGGAAATTTAAAAAAAACGGACGACTGATAACGGGCACCCATCTACAGTGAAAACTCTACAAGTTGAAGAAATGTTACAAAATGAAATTGAGGAACATCCTACTACAAGCACCAGAAAAATTGCGTTTGCTTTAAACATTAGTCTTTAGGCCACAGTTTGGAGAATATTGAAAGATCAACTGTTGTATCCATATATCACATTCATCGGGTGCAGGCACTTTTGCCGGCAGATTTTCCGCGAATAGTAGCTTTTTGTCATGGATGCAACGCAAAATCGCATAAAATCCTGACTATTTGGCTCAAATATTCTTCACCGACGAGGCTACATTCTCGAGAAACGCGATTATTAATTTTCATAATAATCACATATGGGCCGAAGAAAATCCGCACGAACTAGTGAATGCCCGTCATCAACATCAATTCTCTGTCAATGTGTGTGGGCCGGAATTGTTGGAGATCACTTGATAGGTCCACATTTTTTACCGATTCGGTTAAATGGCGAGGTATATCGCAATTTCCTTGAAGAGGAGCTACCATTACTGCTGGAAGAAGTTCCGTTGCAATTAAGATTACAAATGTATTTTATGCATGACGGTGCTTCCAGCGCATTTTAGTTTAGTTTGCTCGCGAGTTTTTGGACATACGTATCCAGATCGGTGGATAGGACGGGAGAGGTCCACAACCGTGGCCTCCTCGGTCTCCAGACTAAATTCTTTGGGACTTTTTTCTCTGGGGTCACCTTAAAATCATTAGTTTAACAACTCCCATTGAAAATGTCGATCAACTAAGAAATCGTATTATCGCGGCTTTTCAAACAATTCGAAAAACCCCTGGTATTTTAGAACGGACTCGCCAGACATTACGACGGAGGATAGAAGCTTGTATTGCAGTTGGGGTCGGCCTGACTAATGTTTAAAGCAAACGCAATTTTTCTGGTGCTTGTAGTAGGATGTTCCTCAATTTCATTTAGTACCATTTCTTCAACTTGTGGAGTTCTCACTGTATAGATGGGTGCCCGTTATCAGTCGTCCGTTTTTTAAAATTTCCCATTTCACTAAGACGTTGGTGAAGACGGGCAAATATTGAATGATGTGGGATGATACGGTTCGGGTATCGTTCTTCATAAAGACGTCTAGCAGCACGCGAATTTCCATTGGCAAGACCGTAAACGGAATGCATATCACACATCTCAGCATTCGTGTAATTCGTTTTAGAAAACAGAAACTGGCAATAAACTGAATGAATACTCTGACAATTATTGACAAATATTGAAATGACAAATAAACAATTCCCTCTCAATACAATAGTTTTTGAAGAACCGACTGTGATATTATATTGTGTTAGTCATAGTTCATAATTTATTATTAAACATTCAACAACTTTAAAACCAAACAGTTTTGGGCATATACTCATACGAACTTTTATGATCAAAATAACCTCAGGAATTAGCTCTTAAAGTTTGTCGCATATATCGAGAATCACCCTGTAGAGTAAATAAAGCAAATCACCCTTCCAGTATGAATCGAAAATACGGAAACTCAACATTCTTAAATAACACTCCACGTTGAATTACTTTTTTCCATTTAAATTTCCATGTTTCAAGTAAGACTTGTTGATCAAATTATTTTTCATATTCGTTTAAAACACTTATTCCACCCACCACCGAAAAAATAAAAGCGACCGCTTCCTTCAACATGAAAAAAAAGAAAAGAAAAACCAGCAGCACATTCTTATGTTTCTCATTTTCACTCCCAAGTGCAGAAAGATTGCTTCGGAATGCGTACATCTTTCATTCCTTATTTTCGCCTAATTCTGCCTTCTATATTCGTCTTGCGTTAGTGGAGACGCGACCTAAAAAGGCGTCGGGGTGGAACGCACCCTCGAATAAGGGGGTGGGAGAATGGGGGGCGGAAAATACCCACCCAGGAAGAATTTAGTTTACCGCTGAGGAACAAAAGAAATCGAGTGAATTCGTGGAAAAGTGGTGAAAAATTCATTTACATGATTGGGGTATCTTCATCTGTTTTTTTTTTTGTTGTATAAGGAAGGGGTGAGAGACGATTTCGATTTATTACAGGTAATTAGTTATATACAGGGTGTTCTACGGAAATGGCTCGTTAGAATTTTTCAAAATTTTGGAAGGAATTTGATTTTGAAACTTGCACAGTACGCTTATTTTTAGAATAGCTATGGTGTTGAATTAACAAGATACTCTTTGTTGAATTTCTTTGATTATTATGACCAAAATTTGAGTTAAACAAAACGATTTCCCACGTTTTATAAGAAAATATTTTAGCTTGATTCTGTTAGGTTGAATTAATGTTTTGAATTAACAATGAAAATAGTTCGTTTAACCACAAATCTAACCTCTTTTTTTCCCATTCAACTTATAAATGCGGTTAGATAGATAAATCTGAAGTATTAAACCAAATTACGTTTTACTGTACAAGTAAATTATTATAAACCGAAACCATCTGATACCTAAAACTTCAGTTCTTCAGATAGTTATACAGTAACCGCCATAAATATTGTGACATATGGGAATTTTCTTTATTATTAAAATATACTAAAACGTTTTTTGGGAGGTTTTAGGTTGTGCATGTCTAGGAACTCCAAAATCTATTTTGACACACGTCACGTGACCACTAGTATGGCGGTAAATTTAAAAAATATACTGTGAAATTCCAAAAAAAGTGAGGTTAGATGACATGATACTCAAAAAAAGTTGTTTAGAATTCAATTCTTAGGCTGTAAGTATGCAAATTTTTATAACTTGTAATTTCACGTGACGTATGTCAAAATAAATTTTGGGGTTTCTAGACATGCACAACCTAGAGGGAATCGAATGTCGGCAATGCCGGACCCGTAAGGAATAACCATTCTCGAGATATTTACAAATATGTGCCAAAAATGGCTAATTTTCCTCATTTTTCCCTATTCAAATTTAATCTAGAAATAAGAAGATAATGGCAATGTGGTGCACCTCAGGGCAAGCAGTCCTATTCAATTCTGAGGCAATGTTTTAATCCCACTCGATCGTGTTACTAAACTTTCTGATAAATTCTTTCACAAGACCGAATCTTTTCTTCAGGAGATTAAGACTTACGCCTAACCATTTGTGGTTCTTTTTGCCACGCTCTTTATCACAATCTGAAGGGTTGTAAGATCCATGAATACCTCGATAGCTCCTGACAGGTTCTCATATGCATGCTAATCTTTGCACTTTCGTGAGTTTAATTATCAAAGAGACCAAATTAGTTCATTTGCTCCAAGCTATACTGACCTATAAGTGATGATCGGTCTTACTATCGCTGTGTACATCCAAAACAATGTTGCATCTCCAGTTTTTTTTTCATGCAATGTTTCTGCACACTTTGAGGACCTTTTTGGTCTTTTTCGGTGTTTCAAGATCGTGTTTATTTCAGAGAAATTTATTGTCCAGTGTAAGGACAATCCGATCTATGTTTTGTTCAAGCATTTCTGTCACGAGTTATAGGAATTCCCTAATAGTGAAACATCCTGTATACACATATACAGGGTGATTCTGGGGTTATTTTGATCATAAAAGTTCATAAGAACATATGTCCAAAATCGCTTAGTTCTAAAGTTGTACAATGTTTAATAGTAAGTTAACATAATTAATGTTTTTGTTATAAATTAACAAAATAATTAGTAAAACAAAATTTACTTATACTAACTGTTGAAAATGACAGCCCCCAACTGCAATACAAGCTTCTATCCTCCGTCGTATTGACTGGCGAGTCCGTTCTAAAATACCAGGGGTATTTCGAATTGTTTGAAAAGCTGCGATAATACGATTTCTCAGTTCATCGACATTTTCAATGGGAATCGTATAAACTAATGATTTAAGGTGACCCCAGAAAAAAAAAGTCCAAAGAATTTAAGTCTGGAGACCGAGGAGGCCACGGTTGTGGACCTCCCCGTTCTATCCACCGATCTGGATACGTATTGTCCAAAAACTCGCGAGCAACTAAACTAAAATGCGCTGGAGCACCGTCAAGCATAAAATACATTTGTAATCTTAATTGCAACGGAACTTCTTCCAGGAGTAGGGGTACTCCTCTTCAAGAAAATTGCGGTATACCTCGCCATTTAACCGCATCGGTAAAAAAATGTGGACCTATCAAGTGATCTCCAACAATTCCAGCCCACACATTGACAGAGAATTGATGTTGATGACGGACATTCACTAGTTCGTGCGGATTTTGTACGGCCCATATGTGATTATTATGAAAATTAATAATCGCGTTTCTAGAGAAAGTAGTCTCGTCGGTGAAGAATATTTAAGCCAAATAGTCAGGATTTTGTGCGATTTTGTATTGCATCCATTGACAAAAAGGCACTCTTTGCGGAAAATCTGCCGGCAAAAGTGCCTGCACCCGTTGATTGTGATATGGATACAACAATTCATCTTTCAATATTCTCCAAACTGTGGCCTAAAGACTAATGTTTAAAGCAAACTCAATTTTTCTGGTGCTTGTAGTAGGATGTTCCTCAATTTCATTTAGTACCATTTCTTCAACTTGTGGAGTTCTCACTGTAGATGGGTGCCTGTTATCAGTCGTCCGTTTTTTTTTTAAATTTCACGTCTCACTAAGACGTTGGTGAAGACGGGCAAATATTGAATGATGCGGAATGATACGGTTCGGGTATCGTTCTACATGAAGACGTCTAGCAGCACGCGAATTTCCATTGGCAAGACCGTAAACGAAATGCATATCACACATCTCAGCATTCGTGTAATTCGTTTTACAAAACAGAAACTGGCAATAAACTGAATGAATACTCTGACAAATATTGAAATGACAAATAAACGATTCCCTCTCAACACAATAGTTTTTGAAGAACCAACTGTGATATTATATCCTGTTAGTCATAGTTCATAATTCATTATTAAACATTCAATAACTTTAAAACCAAGCCGTTTTGGACATATACTCATATGAACTTTTATGATCAAAATAACCCCAAAAATCAGCTCTTAAAGTTTGTCGCATATATTGAGAATCACCCTGTATAAGTGTACCAGTTCAAATGTTGAGCAGTGTATTTAAAAGCGTGGTATCCAAACAAATATTCTTTTGCTGTTAAGTTAATTTATTTCAATAAATGGTATTATTTTAAAGAAATAGTTAGATGGTTTCAAAGAAAACAGTAACATCCATCTTAAGTTTCTATTGCTAATTCAAATGATTATTTGAAATAATTTTTTTCAAAGGTATGTATTTTTTCGCAGAGAAGAATCGCAGTGTAGAAATTGTCCTCTCATAGTTAAGATCACTAAATTTTCGACCGTAAGTACGAAGTGGAACGGTGATTAGGTTATATAAAAGTTCCAATTTTCCAAAAGGAATGCCGATATTTCCGAAATTAAACTAATGGACTTCTACCGGTTCGAAAGTTCCCCAATAAAAATCAAACTTTCATGCACAAAACCATCCACTCATATTCCGAATCGAAAAAGAACAATGAACGCCCACACAAATAACACTTCCATATTTCATATCGTCATCTAATCATGCTACATCACCCTCCAATTCCAATATATATCTTCCAAAGATCCCACGAGAGAGCAGACATCTAGAGTGGAAGCGGGCATCCTTCGATCGTCCTTTGTTTCGAGGTCAACACCCCCCACCCCTAAAGCCCCTATAGAGCAGAATAGGGCGAGACAGCTAGCGAATCCTTTGGAGGTAATCAAACAGCAAAACTTGTACTACGGCGCGAATGATCGATGTAGGACGAGTTGAGAATATAATTCCTCATATCGGATTTGCCGAGCCTAAAAAGGAGTGATTCATTTATCAGGATTTCGGTCGAGTGGGGGGTGAAAATTGTTTTTCACGCATCTTGTCGGGGTTAAAAACACCATTTCCACGTCAGGGATGAAAGCAAAAAAAAAAATGAGGAAATATTTGAAATTTAAATACGTATGCACAGTTTGAAGGGTAAATTAGAACCTCTAGGCTTTGAGGTGGGGGTTGTTATCGTAATTGCTAATTTCTAACTCCCTGTTCTGCCGTGAGGTAATCGTTTAATACCATTAGGCCTTTAAGGCAGGCGAGTTTATGGTAGGAAGTATATTTACCCCACTAATTTATTAAAGTTTCAATTTATAGTTGGGATCAGGTAGCGAAGAACATTGATTTTTTTTTTCGTTCGAGATGCTAGAGCTGGTAGTAAAAATTTTATGGAGATACGGGCCACGTGGTATTTTAAAGTTATGGTAAGTTTAAACCCTTAAATTATTCATGGGAAGATCTACCATACTCCAAGGAATTATCAATAGATGGCGCCATTTTAATAATATTACTATCTGTGTAGACTGTTCATACACACCTCTCATACATGTTTAGGGAAATACAGGGTGTATCAAATAAAAAAGTAAATTTTGCTTGGGTGTTAACTATACACGACATATAAAGCACAAACCCACCGAAATCGGATTTCATCATTAAAGAATAGAAAAAAAAAATTTAGAAGCAAAAATTCTTTAGTCCGGACCTGATGCAAGGAAACGTCATGTTAAGCACCCGCAAAACGTGGTATTATGTATACACAGAGATTCAAAATGATTGTCAAATCCGCTCCTATAGATAGTAACAGGGTGTAAGTATATGCCGCGTGTTTGTAATGAAGGTTTGAACTAAGTCAGTGTTGGAACATAAGAAAGTAAACGGATCTGTCATAAATAAGGAAAACGTAACCCTATTTGAACTCGATATATAAAACGACTATGGATTGGTGTTTCTGCTTGTAAAAATGATATGTAATTAATTTAACTTTACTAAATTATGATTTTACAATTCAGTACTAACTGGTATTTAACTAAATTTATTTATTACTTTAAATTATAACATACAATTAGTATAATTATTAAGTGACAAAACTGCATCTCTCTCAGTTCTTCTATGGTATGCATGCGGTTTCTATAGATCTATTTTTAGATAGCCGAATATGAAGCTAATCTAATGGTTTGTTAGATCAGGCAAAACTGTTGAAGATATTGGCAGGTTTGTCGAGTAGTATGTGCTGGAGCATTATCGTGCTGAAAATAACCTGCTTCAAGCTCAATTTTTTTTAACTTTGCAATAAACAATTCCAACATCTGTTGGTAACGTTGGGCTGTTACATGTTTCCTCGAAGAAAAATTGGCCCTATTATTCGTTGCCTGGACATAGCTAACCAACTCCAACTTTTACGGGATGCAATTGCGTTTCTCGAAATTCGTGTGGATTTTCTGCAGACCAGAAACATAGTTTTGTAAATTGATTATAGTCTGGTTAGATAAAACCAGGCTTCATCCGAGAAAAATGATTTGATTAGCAAGTCATCGTCCCTTAAATTGTTATTAAACCAGTGACAATATTCCAATCGCCTATCGTGATCTAATGGTAATAATTCCTGTACTGTAGAACTTTTATAGGGATGAAAATGTAACTTTCTTTTGACAGCTCATTGCGCTGAAGTGTATGATAAGCCTATAAAATTATAAAATGTAATAAACTATTTACTTAATATTAATATTGATTTTTACCTGTTTTGTTGAGCTATTACCACAGATAAATTCCCTTATTTTCTTACAGTATTCAGAAATGCCTATTGGTGTATATTAGATGTAAATATAAACGATTTGAAAAAATTATAATATAAATCATCGAAAGATACTACAACACGGCACGCCACATGTCGCTAAATGTCAAAAAAAAAAATCATTTAATGTATGAAATTTGTATGCAGCTAACTTCGCTCATTAAATTGGTAATAAGTATAGCTAAATTTTTCCGGAAAACAGTTTTTTTCTTACGACAATCATTTTGAATCACATGGTAAATACATTGCACTCATTTAGTATTATTCTCAATGGTATGCCGTAAGTTCATTTGACGTCATTCAATAAAATAAAGCCCGTAGAAATAGCAAAACGAGGGATTTAAATAGTCTATTTATAAAAATAAAACATTCCTATCTTGTTAAGAGCAATTCTACGTAAATCTACAAAGTATTATTTTTAATATCCTGATAAGACGTTCGAGTTTCAACCGGATATGCGACTTCAGTAGTTACAAAAAACGTAAATATTTTGCTTTGTCGGATCGAGAGTTAGTTGTTAATAAACGGTACCACATGAATCTGAGTTATTTCTTTTGGATTTATTTGGATTTATCATATTGATATGAATTGAATCGAATTACACAGAATTAAATGTAGCTACAGAAAATTTGCAAACACGCCTTTTTACTATGATATCGCGCGAAAATGAATCTATACATTCCCGCGCTTTTGCCGATGCATCAAGCTTCGATTTCCTTTATATGAAATCATGATGGTCCTAAAAAGGATCGTTTTTTTTTTCGAGACGGGAAGAATTTAAAATTAAAATGTTCGAAGTGGCTTGGCACTCAGCGGCGATCCACACAAAACTAACAGCGGTAATGGCTGAATGATAGTGGTATGTGGGGGTATACTCGGGACAGCATTTAGGTTGGGCACAGGTGCGGCTCTAGCCCACGGCATTTATAAAATATTTTTTTTCTCGTTAATGCTTACAGATAGACCTCCTGTGCATTAAGACTTTTTGATTGTATATGATTACAGCTGCTACATATTATTATATTTACCTCTATATCTGATACACCCTGTATACTCGTAGAATTAGATATAGCAAAGGTACTTTATTAAAAATTTATTTAATAGTGATGGGTTGCTACGAAGCAAACTGCTGTTTTGTAGCATGGCTTCAAGGTCACTTGATCACAAATTTTTGGATTTTTGTGTGTGCGGAATATTTAAAAACACTCGTTTATATTAGACTAATATTTATATATTTTCCAGATTGCTTTTAGTGGCAGAATTATAACTGCATTTACACCAATAACAATCCAAAATCATGGAGAATAGACACAATTGAAAACTTAATCCATATCTGCACCTTTGTTTCTTCAAACTGGAAAAAGAATTGCTCTCAATTTTATCCCAAACCAAATCCTTCAGTGCAACTCAAACTTTACGAACAGAATTACCATTACCATACTAGGCATAATTAAACCGAATTTAAATAGAGAATTAAAAATCCCACTAATACTAACTAATACTTCGCGACGATAATCTTTGAATTCGTGCCAGATCTAATAGCGGTCAAAGCTAACCCACACCCAAAGATAGATTTGCAGTGATAAATGCAGATTGCCAGTCCAGAAGCTTTCAGTTTGATTAAAATTTCATTCTGTTTTATGCGAACGAAAAAGGGTTGAAGGGTAAGCTAAAAGATGGATGGGGAGTGGATTTTTCTTGTATTTAGATAGAGGATAAAATCTTGTATGAGTACAGGTTCTCTATACAGGGTGTTCCACCGAACTGGGTCATTAGAATTTTTCGCAATGTCTCTAGTAGAAATTTGATTTTTAAACTTGCATGGGCGACTATGATCTATTTAAAAAAAATATTTTCAATCTTATAGCAATAATATATCTACACTATTGACTGAAACAAAATATTTGGTTACAAAGTTTTAATATATTCAAACAAATTATTTAATTCAGTATGGTCTTAACACAATAATATAGTTCAAGTTTGTAAAAATGTTGCATTGGTTTAACAATTACATTCATATTGTTGAAACAACATCGGTACTTTGTTCACTCAAAAAATTTGCAAAAATTGCAAGCTTTTTGCAATAAGAAATTAACACATTAATGTATTTCTGCTAATAACTGTAATAATCAAGAGGAATTTTTCCATCACGCAGGATTCGAACCTACATATCGTTTACCGGACGAACGCTCTACCAATTAAGCTAGAGAGGAGCATAAGTTTGTCTTATATCTCAAAAACTAAAAACAATTTGAGACTTTCTATTGTTTTTAAATGTTTTTTTTACTATTTTTTATTAATTTTCAATACATATTACAAAGAAATGACAAGCATAAGAAACAAGTTTTAACAGCTTTAATTAAAGCTAAAATAATTATGGCAAAATGCATGTGCTCTTCTTGTCATTCTCCCACTCTCTTAAAACTTTGTTTTAAAGGCAATTTTGAAGGCATGCGATTACTTAATTTGAAAATATGACATTTTTAGTGTTAATAATACGCCTCTGTCATGGCAATCTACGATAATTTTAAAGATCGTTAATCTTAAAAACTAAAACCAATTGGAGATTTTTTCACCGGTGAATTCGCTTAAAAAAAATCATGAGTGACAGACAGCTCTAGCAATTTAAAAAACCGTTAAATATCCTAAAGACTAATAAAGAAGCTTTTATTTGTGGTATATAATTTTAAAGGTAAATTTTATGTAGATTTAAAAATAATATAATAGAAACCGTGACATCACCCCTAAAAAAAATATCAAGTTTTTTGTTATATCTTAAAAACTAAAACAGTTTCAGACTTTAATTGTCCCTAGTGGATTCGCTTGGACCCATTTGTGCCTAGAAATACTTTGTTTCAAAAAAAAAAAGGTCGATTTGCAAAACATACATTTTTTTTTTATGTTTGGTGTTGGTCTAACATAGAGAACTTGTAAGCTGTGCTGTACTCCAATGAGTACATACAAATAAGTAAAAAAGAATTTAAAAAAGTTCTCTTAAAAAACAAAATGGCAATTTTAACAATATCAAAAAGTTATGACGACTTTTCAAATATTGCAAACTTTTGAAAATCCCCTTTGTGGCTTGAAAACTACTTAACATATCAAAAAAACGATTTTCATATTTAAACTTGCCTCAATAATCCAGCCCAAGACATGAATACTTAATTTTCGATATGTATGCTAGAAGTACCCCAAACTTCAAATCAAATCGACGCACTCTGTACAATATTAGAATGTTAAGATTTTTGATTAAGACATCGCCAAAGATCTCGCTGTAAATAATTTTTCCATCAATTTGTCCCTCCGAAGACTGGGTCTCTGATTATAGCTCTATTTTTGATTTTAGAAAAAAAGTCTACTAAACAAAAGTTTTACAGAATTCCATGCTACATAACGTAAAAAATATTTTTAACTATACAGGATGTTCCAAAAGTAGGAAAACGCATACTTACTCCGCCATTTTAAATGGACCACGCCTCATATTATTCCATTTTTAAATTCTACGTACAAAAATAACATCACTTATATGTCTATTTGAAATAAACAACGTTTTGCAAAAAAGGGTCCTGCTGCAAGCTTTTGGATAAAGCGGCGTAGTTTGTATATACATTTGTTTTAGATAATCATATTTTAAATCCCGTACTTCAGCTTATATAATTTGATATCTTTGCAATGATATATGGATATATGCACTTTCGACAATTAGTTTGGGGATATATCGCAAATTTCGTAAAAATTTTTACGATTACACAGCCCCTAAGATTTTAAGCTTTATCCCAAAAACGGATGTATTGTCGCACGTCATTCTTTTGTTATCAATTGGGGTGTTAACACTTTATATGTTTCGCAGCGTAAAAATATATACAGGGCGTTAAATATGTAGAGTCACATTTATCAAAATTCAAACGCTTATTTTTCGATTTTTTTAAATGGAGCCTATATATTTCGATATTGTCAGCAAATTCCTTTCGAAATGGTACCAACAATATAACATTTATTTCCAGTATTTTCGAAGATATTTCAATTGTAAGGAAAATACGTTCGCAATATTCAATATACACCCAACATGGCTAGATTATTTTACTAATTTGAGGCGTTATTTAGTTATATCACAAATATATATATATATACAAGCTGACTTTAAAATTAACGGAAAATCCATTGGATTTACTTAAAAGCATGAGTCGTCACAAATGTTTAGTATGAATTGCAAGGGCTTTGCGTAAGGATTAATTTAGCATAATCAAAGATACAGGCTGCTATTTACAAAAATCAAGTTAGCTTGGGTTAAAGTTAAGTAAATGTTCAGGACTATAATGGACTGGGGCCTGTGTATAATTATATCGATTTTAATTTCACCGTTGTATCAAGTTAAGTATGTAAGTATGATATTTAAAATATGAAAAAACCTAAAACAAATGCATCTACAAACTACGCCGCCTCTTTTTACGAAAGGGTAAATAAGAACGTTGTTATTTCAGATAGACATATCGTGGCTTATATAAAATGACGTTATTTTTCTTCGCAGAACTTAAAAATGGGATAATATACAGGCTGTTCCATTTAAAATAACGAAGTAAGTATGCGTTTTCCTACTTTTGGAACAGCTGTATAGTCAAAAATATTTCTGGGTTATGCACCATTGACTTCTGTAAAACTTTTGTAGAAAACACTTTTTCCTAAAATCAAAAATAAAGCTGTAATCGAAGACTCAGTCTTGGATGGGACACCTGTATACAGGCTATTCCACGTAACTGGTTCATTAAAAGTTTATGATGTTCTATTATTTACTTATATTTTAGATTTTGGCACCAGTATCTGCTCGATTGGGACTATAAATGTAAAATACCTTAACCAAAATATCACTTCCGGTTGACCGGAAATGGATGTCAACTTTGTTATTTTAAATAGAACGATATAATTTTTTGATTCATTTTTGGATTCTACAACTGTAAATACGTCAGTTTTCATTAGCTATTCCTATAGCTACATGTTGCCGTTTTTGAGTTATTTAAGTTTTTCTTTTTTTTTTAGTTATAATCATTGCATCATTGAGAAATTAATATCTCGGTTAATACTGTAAGTAGAGACTCCAAATTTGCTATGTTATGAATGTAGATATAACTCTAAGAAACGGTAAGCACACTTTACATTCTAACATACAGGGTGTTCAAAACTGAGGAACAAAGTGACATATTTTCAAATGCAGAAAACTCTTTTTGTTTAAATAGAACACCGTGTATTTTAATTCGGAATTAGGAAGTAAATATCATCCCCTATCGCTTTATATCAGCATTCCCTATACCTGTCTTTAATTGATTTTGAGATATGAGCGACTTTTTGTTAAACAGACTAAGTATTCTTTTTTTTTAAATAGAACACCCTGTATTTTAATTCGAAATTAAGAAGTAAATATCATCCCCTATCACTTTATATCAGCATTCTCTATATCTATCTTTAATAGATTTTGAGATATGAACGACTTTTTGTTAAACAGCCTAAGTAGCCCTATCTTTGCGTGTTTGTAGCTGGCTCTGAATGGGATTAATGTCAAATTTATTGACTAACCAAAAGTGTTTATGTATATCATTGTAATTACACTTTCGTACAACGCAATATTAATAGAAATGACTATTCGAACAGACATTCTTGTATGGTTATTCAAAAATAATACATGAATTTGACGTGAATCCATTTCAGAGCCAGCTACAGACATGTAAAGATGGGCTACTTAGTCTGTTTAACAAAAAGTCGCTCATATCTCAAAATCTATTAAAAATAGGTTTAGGGAATGCTCATATAAAGGTGATAGGGATGATATTTACTTCCTAATTCCGAATTAAAATACAGGCTGTTCTATTTAAAAAAAATGAGTTTTCTGCATTTGAAAATATGTCACTTTGTTCTTCAGTTTTGAACACCCTGTATGTTAGAATGTAAAGTGTGCTTACCGTTTCTTAGAGTAATATCTACATTTAAATATAGCAAATTTGGAGTCTCTACTTGCAGTATTAACCGAGATATTAATTTCTCAATGATGCAATGATTATGACTAAAAAAAAAGGAAAAACTTAAAAAACTCAAAAACGCCAACATGTAGCTATAGGAATAGCTAATGAAAACTAACGTATTTATAGTTGTAGAATCCAAAAATGATAAAAAATTATATCATTCTATTTAAAAATAAGAAAGTTGACATCCATTTCCGGTCAACCGGAAGTGATATTTTGGTTAAGGTATTTTACATTTAGTAGTTTCCAATCGAACAGATACTGGTGCCAAAATCTCAAATATAAGTAAATAATAGGACATCATAAACTTTTATGAACCAGTTACGTGGAATACCCTGTATAGCATGTATATATAGGAAGCCAAAAAACGTGCAAAAGGATAGGTTTCAAGCTTTTAATAGCAATAGATTTCCATAAACTACAATTTCCAATCACTTTTCTATATGCATCAACCCAACAAACACCCTGTATGATGTTACAAAAGAAAAACAGAAACATTATTATACATATTTTCTTTTTTTTTTCTTGTTTTGGTAAAAATGTACCTTTATTTTTTGTATAATTCTTGGGGTTATATCTCGACCTCTTAATTTAATTTATATATATTTTTTTAATATATATTATAATTATTAATATATTTTTAAAGAAATTAATATAATATTATACAAATTTTGAGCACTGTACGTATTTTTTAAAGCACGCTTCTCTTTTAAATTATTTATTTTACTATATTATTAATTTATTTTAATTTTTAACAATCACGCATCGATAATTTAAAAAGCACATTGAATTTTTACTATATAACAACAGCACCAACTTTCAACAAATTTAACGACAGATCGAGAATATTTTTATTTATTTTTCTCTTTATAATAACAAAACACTGCCCGACTATGGCGGATGTTTTTCTTTCACAGCAACGACTGTCACCGGCGTATTAAAAAAAAAAACGAAACGTTATAACCTATACGAAAACAACCGAATTACGATTTTCAACCGTCAAGGCTATAGGTTTGACAGAACGAGCTGTCGCTTCCAAACGAATACGATACCAGAAAATTACTGAAGTCTGTGTAGCGGTTACGGACTCGGACGGGACGAGAGCACGGTTTTGGGGGTGGTGGGGATGCTGGGAGCGTGTCAGAGGGGTGCGTCGGAAAAGCTCCTTTCAAAGGCGTGACTTGTCTCCACAGAATTCAAAACGGCTAGCTTGTGTGTTCTCCGGCCAGGTTAGGAGATAATCTAATTTCGCTATTTCCAATGTTAATAGTATGTTTCTGTTAAAAGGTGGGGAAGAGTTCTTCGGTCATTGAAGAGGGAGAGGGGAGAGGGGAAAGCCGGAGATGGGAGAATGGGCTTCGTGAACCTAATGACAAATTAGGACCTCCAGTTACTTAATTCGGAAAAGGGTTGACTCTAATCAGCTCTCGTAGCGAGATAATGGGTTCGTGGAGCTAACTTTTGGGGAATTGTAAAGCGGGACCGGATGAGGGTACAACGCCCTCTGTTAACTGTCTCGGGCGTTTAAATAATTCGTAGATATTTATTAGGAATCGAAGAAAATCGAAGGTGAAAATTTTAAAGAATGTGTCTTTGTAATTTTTCCAGTATATGTAAGAATCTCCAGACAAATCCTGTACGAAATAAAGGCGTACATAGACAGATAGATAGTTTTATTCGTGCGTGTGAAAAAAAAATCGTATGCACATGTCAGAGTTGGATTAACAAATAACATTAAACATTAACAACAAACAAAGAAAGATAAAGGTACAGATTCGGAGCCAGGAACACACGCTATTCTACACATATTACTAGAGACCGGATTATATGCAAAGGGCATATATTTTATTTTTTGCATATCTTTAATTATAGTCTATATGCAGACGTATTACACACTAATTGAAGTTAATTGACGCTAATTAGTGATTGCATATATTGCATATTTAGGGCATTTCTATGCATATTTTTACAAAAGTTGCATATATTGCATATTTAAGCTTTTTCTTATCCTTTATATTAGTAAAAATTCCTAATAATTCCTAATGTAGATCGACAACCGACAATTCTCAGAACGATAAATCTTTTACATTGGTTTCTCTAATACTTTTTCCAAGAACTGCAAGTGTAAATTTCGCCTATTAGCAGAACAGATGTGGTAAATACGTTTTATTATTATTAATTCCCAAATAAACTATACAATCATTGAATATCTTTGAGCGAAACAGCATGTAATTGTGTTACGTTTTTAAATACTGTGCGTACATACAATGAGTATAGCGAACAAAATTTCTTTATGGATTAAGCCATATCCTGAACTGGTAAAGGATGGCGACAAAATATTTTGTCGAGCCTGCAGTAAACTGGTAAGTTTAATTTTACAAAAAGCTTTACAATTGTTTTTAAATTCTTTAACTTTTGATATAAAATAACAATTGTTGTTGTAGGTGTCTTCGTCTGAGAGAAAATACCTGATTGATCAACACGCTAAAACTCCATCACATATTGGAAAATGTGAAAAACTAAAGCGATCCGCATGTGTGCAGCAATCTATACGTCAATGTGTAGCATCAATTTCACGAAACTCAGAACAAGAAGAATATAATACGGATCTGTGTAACGCATTAATTTCGTCTAGCTTACCATTAGCAAGATTAAACAATGTTAATTTGAAATCATTTCTGCGAAAATATTGCAAACATAATATACCTGACGAAAGTACCTTACGAAAAAATTATGTCACATCTTGTTACCAGCAAACAATAGCAGAAATTCAACAATTGGTAGGGAATAATTTTATTTATATCATGGTAGATGAAAGTACGGATAAGTGTGGCCGTTATATTGCCCATTTCTTAATAGGAATTCTTCATGAAGATATTGTAGGTAAATCATATTTAATTTATTGTAAAGAACTTCAAAAAACAAATAATGTGACAATTGCCCAATTCGTTCAAGAAGGTTTATCTAATTTCTTTTTACCTGGATGTATACCTTGTGAAAAAATTT
This sequence comes from Protaetia brevitarsis, assembly GCA_004143645.1. Lineage (NCBI taxonomy): Eukaryota > Metazoa > Arthropoda > Insecta > Coleoptera > Scarabaeidae > Protaetia > Protaetia brevitarsis. Next base: position 521,650 of record RXPK01000282.1, on the reverse strand, counting down.
TACTAATGTTGTCCGACGCTGCACCATACATGATAAAAGCCGCGCAAAATTTAAATCTTTTTTATAGTAACATTATTCATACCACTTGTTTAGCTCATGGGTTCAATGGTGTAGCCGAAGACATTAGGAATCAATTCCCTTTGATTAATGATTTAATTAGCAATGTCAAAAAAGTATTTTTAAAAGCACCTTTACGAAATCAATTTTATAAGGAACGCCTTCCCGATGTTAAATTGCCTCCTGAACCGATTATTACGAGATGGGGTACATGGTTAGAGGCTGCAATTTTTTTCGCCGATAATTTTGAAGGTATAAGAAATGTAATTCTTGAAATCACTGCTGACTGCATTGCTCTAGAAAACTGTAAAAAGATAGTAACATCAACAGAATTGCTACAAAACCTTTTGTATATTAAGTCAAATTAAGCTTTGTTTCAAGTTCCATTCGTAAACTAGAAACGCAAGGATGTCGCTCTCGGAATCAGTCGAAATAGTAGACGAATTTGATATGCTATGTAAGAGGTTAAGGGTACAATAGGTAATTCTATATACGATAAATTTAAAAAAGTGATAAATAAAAATGCGGGGTATTTGAAATTGAAGAAAGTTAAGAAAATTTTGGAAGGTGAAACAGTAAACGATTTCGACTTTAATTTTAGTTTAGAATGTATTGCAAAGCTAAAAAAATGCACCAATTACATCTGTGGATGTTGAAAGAAGCTTTCCTATTTCGAAACATATGTATTCTGATAGAAGACAAAACTTTCTTTTACACAATTTTGAAAAAGATTTAATTATAAATTGTTTTAGAAATATGTGTGAAAAATTTTGTGCAATAAATTAAAGTTTAAATTTCTGCTCTTATTTATTTTATATAAAAAATTTGCATATTATCGCAATTTTTTTGCATATATGCCTCAGGTTTATGCATATTTTCTCAAAAATCGATGCATATATATGCGCATATATTCCAGTTTTTCTTTGCATATAATCCGGGCTCTATATATTACTAATGAATTGTATGTATTTTATAGAAAGGATTATCTATTAAATAAGTTTTAATTACTTATCATTAAGATCTTTCCATTTAATAGGAAGTGAATTATATAGTTTTAAAGAAATATATCTAAATGAGTTTATGTTTTTGGTTAATCTAAAGTGTCGGTTAGGATATAGCTTATTCCTGGTATCATATACCGTCTGGCGACAATAAGAGACCAAGTTATTCCTGCAGTAGATCAGACATTGTATAAAATATATTGTTTAGTAATCGTTAAAATTCGAAATTGTTTGAAAAATAATCTCTATTGTTGATGTTTGAAATTATTCTAATTGTTCTCTTTTGTAAAAGCAATATCTGTCCACGATAGCGTCGAAGTAACAATATCACAGTATAGTACTATTAATTAATCAATAATCAATTATGTTCTTATGCTATCCTACTCATCTATCCTATATATAACCTTACACAAACACATTTGCGTGTTTGTCTACTTTGTTTATAAATACTATTTAAGCTTAACACTTGTTGAGTAACAAACAAATATAATAGTTTCTTGCAATGTAGTGGAAGGGTACATATTATTGCATTGAATTAGAGTGTACTCCAGTTGTAAACCGAGTAGAATTGCTACAATTTTGAGGTCAACACTAATATGCCATTTGCACACTTTCTAATTAATTTTGTCGAGAAGATGAGTCATATTTTCATAAGTTTCCTTCGTATGGACTGTGTAACCTAACCGGAATGGATGGATATACGTTTCCTATGTGAAGAAGGACAGCTTTCAAACTCAATTTCGAAGCATCGATAAAAAGACCATTCTTCTGGGTTCAAGTGTTCAGGCTCACAGTGTATTTATCCCATATCATTTTATATATTCCTGGTCAAATTTAGATTGATGACGCCCATATCGTTAAAAACAACACCGCAAATGTGTTATTTCGTTTAATTATCACCTTCAATTTTGCAATATCCCTTTGTCACTAACCTCAAAGGGTTAGCTCAACAGAGAACAATAAATCTAAATTATTATCGCAAGTCAGGACTGGGGACATTGCCAATACTCTAACGAGGCGTTGCACATCGACCTAATTCGCGATTGCATTGTATTCCTGGGGAAATGACTCGCACAGCTGTGCCTTGTTACTCCAGCCAGTCTAGGCAATTATAATAACGCGTTGATTAATTGCACTCGGCGATAGTCCCAATACGAGATGCATCTGAATTAAATACTGTAAATCGCGGATTCTAATGCAATTTTCGCCAATTTGTAGACCCCACGGAATGCTACTCAAGGACACTTTTGTGTTGTTGTGTGGAATTTCAACTTTAGGGGGTGCGATTTGACTTTGAAATCGCCTAAATTTCGTTTATCCAAAATAATTTTTAAACGGTGGGAGATAGAAAAAAAGTTTCAATGGAGGACTTGTAGCGTTTATGCAGCTCTTTTGGGTTGAAATAGCTATTTATATACAGCATGTTACAATAAGCACGAAACGATATATGTTGTGCTTATTTGATCAAATTTCAGAAATTCGTTATAATCACTCTAATTGGCATCGAGTACTGTATATAGAGCTGATTTAAATAATTATACAGAGTGTTCGCAAAGTTATGAATTTTTTCATATTTCTTCGTTCTAATGAGATATTGTATTAACAGGGTGTATCAAATAAAAAAAGTAAATTTGGTTGTTAACTACATGACATATAAAGCACAAACCCACCGAAACCGGATTTCATCATTAAAGAATAAAAAAAAGTAAAATTTAGAGCCAAAAATTGTTTAGTCCGGGCCTGATGCAAGGAAACGTCATATTAAGCACCCGCTAAACGTGGTATTATGTATAAATACATTGCACCCATTTAGTATTATTCTTAATGGTATGCCGTAAGTTCATTTAACGTCATTCTGAATAAATAAAGGCCCTTGTAAAAATAGCAAAACTGAGGCATTTTAAATTTCTTCTTTTCATAAAATAAACATTCCTTTTTTATTAAGAGTATTCTACGTAAGTCTACAAAGTATTATTTTTAATATCCTGATAAGACGTTCGAGTTTCACCGGATATGCGACTTCAGTAGTTACAAAAAACGTAAATATTTTTCTTTTGCTTTGTCGAATCGAGAGTTAGTTGTTAATAAACAGTGCCACATGAATCTGAGTTATTTCATTTGGATTTATTTAATCATATAACGCAAAATGAGTTGAATTGAATTACACAGAAATAAATGTAGATACAGAAAATTTGCAAACACGCCTTTTCACTATGATGTCGCGCGCAAATGAATCTATACATTCCCGCGCTTTTGGCGATGCATCAAGCTTCGATTTTCTTTATATGAAATCATGATGGTCCTGAAAAGGATCGGTTTTTTTCGAGACGGGAAGAATTCAAATAAAATGTTCGAAGTGGCTTGCACTCCAAGCGGCGATCCACACAAAACTAACAGCGGTAATGGCTGAATGATAGTGGTATGTGGGGGTATACTCGGGACAGCATTTAGGTTAAGCACAGGTGCGGCTCTAGCCCACGGCATTTACAAAATATTTTTTTTCTCGTTAATGCTTACAGATAGACCCCCTGTGCATTAAGACTTTTTAATTGTATATGATTACAGCTGCTACATAATATTATATTTACCTCTATATCTGATACACCCTGTATATTGAAAGTCAATATAAAATTATATTTTGCGTTAAATGCCTATACATTCAGAAAAATACTTGCATTAATCCCACAAATATGAATATTTTTGTTTAATTATTCAAAAAAAGATATTCGAATCGAACAAAATTTTATTTTTGAATATTGTGGCTGAATTAACAATAAAATTTTGTTAGAATTATTATTTCTGATATTTAGAACGTTATTTGTTAAATTAATGAGCCTGGCTGGTAGTCGAGTAGCTTGCACGCTTGGCTATCAGTGCGGAGTCCGGGGTTCAAATCTCGCTCTGGTCAATTACGATAATCGGTTTTTTTCCGGGGTCGTAATGTTGATTAGGAGGGAGATTTGGCTCTGAGGGGGCCTGATAAGCTAATATATAGCTTAGGCGTTACCACCCCTTTAAAAAAAAAAAAAAAAAAAAAATAAAAGAGGTTTGGTTAATCGTAAGCACCAGAATTGTTATTTCGATAATATCTTTAGTTTTGATTTTGTTTTTTATTAAATTAACCACAAAAATTGTATTTTATCTACCTTATATTCATTTGAAATTGAATTTGGGTTACACGCTGGCTTTACTGTTCACCAAAATCTCTTTATTACATTGTATGATTAAAGATGTATTAAGACAAATTTCCCTTTATGTATTATATTTTAATAAAGTTATATTTTTGAACAAAAGTATTTTAATAATCCCAACCATTTCCTAATTGACAAAATCTCTTTATTTCATTCAAACAAAAAGAACTTATAGTTGCAAACAAAAAATTTTAACACAATAACAATATAATTTTGAATTAAGCAATAGTTGTGGTTATTAACAATAATTTATGTATTTAGTATAAACGAGAATGTTTTTCAGCCGAAATAAGTATTTCACTTAAGACAACATTTTCCAAATGCTGTGGTAACTATATTAACAGCTTAAATGAACCAAAAATGATATTTAAATTTATCAATAAGTTTTGTTGAAGGAAAACTAAATTCTTTAAAATTGATTACACAATTTTGTTGAAACAAATTTACTATATTTTTGACCTTAAGCAATACTTATGTTTATCATTAAGTGTGGTGCTTTTCAATTCGAATAAATATTTCGCTAAAGACAACATTAACATAATGTTGTTCAATTATATTAATAGCTTAAATTGAACAAAAAATATTTTTAAATTAAACAACATGTAGGATTGAAAGCTATTGTTAAAACGAAAGTAAACAATTGTTGAGTTAAACAAAAAAATACAACAAAATGTTTTTTGTTGATTCAACAAAGGATCATCTTTGACTATACCCTAGTGACCAACTATATTAATTTCATATTTTATAAATATTTAAAAAATATTAAATCTTTCTTGAATATTAGTTATATTAATATAATTTGCATAAAATATATTATAGAAAATATATTAGGAAAACATTTAAAAAATATATATGTTATGTAGCATTAATAATATTTTATTGCAAATGTTTTCTCAATATATTTTTCATAACTCTGCAAGAATATTTTGTTTTGTATTTCTGTAAATATTTATTTCATATAAAAAAAAGATTGAATTTTGCTTTTGTACATTTGGTGCGTATGGACGAATAATATAAAATGGGTAAAATATCCATACATATTAAGTAGGTATGTACCTATTTAAAATGATAGTTTAAAGATTAAATTAGATAATATATATCTAATATGATTTAATTAGTATCTAAGTTGAGCGCTGTAACTTTTCTATTAATATATCTGCATTTTGTATTATATTATTTGTAATATTTGTAAGTTGCGAACGTCAACACAACACCTCTATTCATTACGGTGCCGGTGTTATATGATTTAGTATTGTTTATGCGTCTATGGATTAGGTACATAGAATGGCATACGCGCACGTGCGTATCATCAACGTTTTCATTCGTTTGCCCGTTACATGTTATAGTTTATAATAGTATACGATTAGGGCAGATTAGGGTTAACTGTGTAATTAATTGTTGCGGGGTGTGTTTTAGTTTTTGTGGTGACTACGAGGTAAGCAAAACTTTGAACATTCATGGCATTTATAAGATATTTCGAATGCTCAATATCGCTATGTACAGAAATCGTTTAATAATATAATTGTAGGAATTTTTGCATCATATATGTACTGCATCTACCAGAATAAATTGCTAGTTGATTTGCTTGAGATTCATCTCGGTAGATAAGCGTCATAACCTCAAGTAGAGGTTAGAATACGTTGTGTTGTTTTATGTTTGTACGTAGAATGTTTTCAAATATTATGAAATAAAGTAAAAATAAGTATCGTAAGTATTAGAATGTAGCTACCACCCAATTATTGTAAATGCTCCAAATGTATTAGTAGGTGTTGATAATGTTGTACGATGTTTTATTCATGGTATGATCTAATACAATTGGCATTGTTTTAGAGGCCACAAGGAAACGCCATGAGAGCGCCACTGCCGAAGATATGAAAAAAGCCATAGGGTTGTACCTGGCACCAGCCAGGGCTAGACTTAAAAATGAGTATTTTTCATTTTTATTGGCTTATTCAAATAAATGATAATAAATACGTTTGTTTTTTATTTAGAACACTTCAATTAAAAAATAGTGATTAATTTGATAAACCTTCAGTATGCCTTAAAAGATGCCAGAATTATTGATTATTAACTTGTATGGTGAGTGTGAAAAAACAAGTTCTTGCCTTTTAGACAACTCTATGTATGTTTCAACTTTTCGTTATCGACGTTATACATTCTAAATAACAAGAACAATTTTAGTTCATTTTGACAAATTAAATAGATTGCATAAAAAATCTCAATTTTCATATAAATATTTTACAAATATTTTAGAAAAAATATAGCGCTTACATTAATTTTAAAATATGGAATAAATATTATGAAAAATATATTCAAAAACCTCTCACGAAAAATATTTATAAAATATATTTTTAAAAATATCTATGTAATATTTCTGGCTGTTAGGGTATACAACAAAAAATTATAGTAGATCCAAACAAGTTTTGGTTAAATTAACACAAGTATTTTTCTGAGTGTATGTGCTAGTTTTCGAGCTAGACGCGTTTGAATGCAGGAATAAATATACGCCCTAAAAAAATACCCTGTATGTAAATGGCTATATCAAGTGAATGAGCTACGTGAGTGCTGCAAGTCCTCCATTGGAACATTTTTTTTATATCTCATCGTTTAAAAGTTATTTTGGAGAAACGAAATTTGGAGCGAACTTTAAAGTCACATTGCACCCCCTAAAGTTAAAGATCCGCAGCAATAGAAAGTGTCCTCGAGTATCACTCCATGGGGTGTACAAACACTGTCCCTTGTTAGTTTATTTCAGGTCGAAAAATAAATTTTGCAACTTCCAAAGAGAAAGTATAAATCACTCTACCTAAACCATTTTTTGCACATTCAGTAAAAAACCAGTGATTAAGGGATATCTGCCGTTTAAACCAGCGTGAAAAAAGTACGGCTTTTAAAATTAATTACACGTGCTATGTTATTAAATGTTTTGACAAGCATTTCTTTGTTGACTTTTAAGCACATGCATACCTAATTTCCTCCTTCCTATATTGCTGCAAAGTCTACAAACTAATGGGAACCCATCTAATACATAATAATATCCAACTTCACCGCGAATTCATTACCTTTACCAACAAAAATCTACCTTTTCATATGTTTAACCATGCTAAAGTATATTTTTTTTAACCTATATACGTTATAAGCACAGTTTATGTCAGATATTTTCACGCACGAACAACGAAAAGTAGAAACAATATTTTTTCCACGGTAACCGAGTTCTGTAATACCGATGCTGTCCATCCCTACGGTCGTGTCAGAATTTTCATATCCACAGCCCGCTTCGCCCTCCCTCCCACCTTCCTGCACCTAGTTTGCATATAAACGAGTCCTATAGAGGACTTGTTTTGTTCCCGGCAATTAGGTCATGAATTTTTTAGCGAAAATGAGAAACGTCATGATGGCACGCTTGACAATCGCAGATGTGCGGATTCTAACTGCGTAGAACTTGGTGAGGGATTACGGCAGTTAATTAAAAGGTAATTTTATATTATCGGACAGGATGTCATATGTCTAAATGAGATGCTGCATGTAATATTTACTATGAGCAATATTCTGAAAGGAATTTTCACCGGGCTAAAGAAAAATTTAATAAATTTTGGATCCAAAGCATCGTACCCTTAGTGTTAATATACAGGGTGTTTTGAAACATCGTTTGAAGATTTTAAGGGCATGTAGTGCGATCGAAAATAAGGTTAAAAGTCATAATAAACATATGTCAACAAATTAACTGTTTACGAGATAACAGCGATTTTATCGCAATTGCAGAATAAGTTTGCTTTAGCGGTTTTTATCAAGATGTTATTGCATTTTAACATAAAATAGATTATAATTAAAGAAGATGTTCAAAATGACGTCCTTCCATTTCGACACAGGATCTACGTCTGCTTTCAAAGGAAGCGCGCGCTCTTTCAAAAAACAAGGGTTTTTCTCGTATTATCTGGCAACAGTGTTCTATTCGTTGGCGCAACTCTGGAAGATCGTTTACCGGTGTGGCGTACACTAAACTTTTCAAATAATCCCAGATACTAAAGTCCAACGGGTTTAGATCGGGAGACCTTGGAGGCCAAGCAATGGGACCTGCTCGCCCTATCCATCTCCCAGGAAATCATTGTTAAGATGTTCCCGTAACAGCACGCGTAAAGTGCGGTGGAGCTCCATCTTGCATAAACCAGAGGTTCAGTCTTAGATTTATAGGTAAATCTTCCAAAAGTTCAGGTAAAGTATTTTCCAAGAACTCGAGGTATACAGGACCTGTTAAGCGTTGTGGCAAAACAATCGGTCCTAACAACCGTTCCCCTATCATGCCTAACCAGATGTTTAGAGAGAAACGTTGCTGGTGCCTGGCTTTAACGGTAGCATGAGCATTCTCGTCACACCAAACGTGATTGTTGTGGAAATTAAATATTCCATTTTTAGTAAAACCAGCTTCATCAGTGAAAAGGATGTTATCAGCGAAATCTGGCCGATCAGTAGCTGTTCGCAAAAACCACTCACAGAAAGCCCTTCTCGCTTGATAATCCGGAGCAGTAAGGGCTTGTACCCGTTGGATATGGTAGGGGTATAGGAGTTGCTCATGAAGAGTTCTCCAAACAAGATTGCTGCTTACACCCACTTGAGTCGAAATTCTTCTAACATTAGTTTCGGGATTTTCATCAATAATATTCAAAATTCGATCTTCTATCTGTGGAGTACATGCTATTCTCTGTCGTCCAGTATCAGAAGACCGCTTCTCAAACGAACCAGTTTCTCTTAGTCGTTGAAACACCGTCTGAAACATCACATGCGAAGGCAGTTGGCGATCAGGAAACGTTTCAGCATAGAAGCGACGTGTTGCTTGTAAGTGCAAAGAACTTCGAAATATTTTCCAAAAAAAGTAACCAACCAATTATTACAAACCCCAAATTTATAAAGCGGAAAAGCTTTAGTAAGTCGAAATACTTTTAACCAGCTAATTTTGTAGAAAACCCTATACATATATAAAAAAAAGACTCACTTTCCTATTAGCTTTCATAGCCAAACAAAAGCCCTTCTATACAATGAAATTAAAATCCATCAGGATATTGCGGAATCCATACAAAATATTAATCGATGTCCGCCTATTTTTCCTATTCCAATTGCTAAAACAAACAAATGCCGTGTGTCTCCTGTTGCTTTCGCAACGCCAAAGGATTCTCTCGGAGCAAAATTGGCGTGTTATCGATTCCCAAAGCCAGTCCGTGCCGGCTGGAAGCTCCAATTCTGTGCATACGCGACTCGGCGTAGAGAATACGGAAAATAACAAAACAAGAAAAGCAATATCGGAAAAGCAGGGGCGTGCAGAAGGGAGGGGAAAGAGGTGTAGGGTATTGTTGAGTATTCAAATCGTATAATGAGGTATTAAATTCATTTCCTATCAAATAGCAAACGATTTATAAACGTTTTTTTTTATTATAGAAGGCAATCTGTATAAAAAAATATTCACCTGATGTACAAATACAATCAATAAAGAAAATGTTAAAAGAAAATCACTTTAAGGGAGATTTGGAAAAAAATAAGATTACATAAAATAATGCGTTGATAATGATTACTAGAGACCGGATTATATGCAAATTATATTTTATTTTTTGCATATCTTTAATTATAGTCTGTATGTAGACGTATTACACACTAATTGAAGTTAATTAGCGCTAATTAGTGATTGCATATATTGCATATTTAGGCATTTCTATGCATATTTTTACAAAAGTTGCATATATTGCATATTTAAGCTTTTTCTTATCCTTTCTATTAGTAAGAATTCCTAATAATTCCTAATTTAGATCGACAACCGACAATTCTCAAAACGATAAATCTTTTACATTGGTTTCTCTAATACTTTTTTCCAAGAACTGCACGTGTTTAATTTCGCCTAGCAGAAGGGATGTGGTAAATACGTTTTATTATTATTAATTCCCAAATAAACTATTCATTCATAGAATATCTTTGAGCGAAACAGCATGTAATTGTGTTACGTTTTTAAATACTGTGCGTACATGCAATGAGTATAGCGAACAAAATTTCTTTATGGATTAACCCATATCCTGAACTGGTAAAGAATGGCGACAAAATATTTTGTCGAGCCTGCAGTAAACTGGTAAGTTTAATTTTACTAAAAGCTTTACAATTGTTTTTTAATTCTTTAACATTTGATATAAAATGACAATTGTTATTGTAGGTGTCTTCTGAGAGAAGATACCTGATTGATCAACACGCTAAAACTCCATCACATATTGGAAAATGTGAAAAACTAAAGCGATCCTCATGTGTGCAGCAATTTATACGTCAATGTGTAGCATCAACTTCACGAAACTCAGAACAAGAAGAATATAATACGGATCTGTGTAGCGCATTAATTTCGTCTAACATACCATTAGCAAGATTAAACAATGTTAATTTGAAATCATTTCTGCGAAAATATTGCAAACATAATATACCTGGCGAAAATACCTTACGAAAAAATTGTGTCACATCTTGTTACCAGCAAACAATAGCAGAAATTCAACAATTGGTAGAGAATAATTTTATTTATATCATGGTAGATGAAAGCACGGATAAGTGTGGCCGTTATATTGCCCATTTGTTAATAGGAATTCTTCATGAAGATATTGTATTTAAAATCATATTTAATTTATTGTAAAGAACTTCAAAAAACAAATAATGTGGCAATTGCCCAATTCGTTCAAGAAGGTTTATCAAATTTCCTTTTACTTGGAAATATACCTTGTGAAAAATTTTTACTAATGTTGTCCGACGCTGCACAATACATGATAAAAGCCGCGCAAAATTTTTAAAAAAATTATAGTAACATTATTCATACCACTTGTTTAGCTCATGGGTTCAATCGTGTAGCCGAAGACATTATGAATCAATTCCCTTCGATTAATGATTTAATTAGCAATGTCAAAAAAGTATTTTTAAAAGCACCTTTACGAATCCAATTTTATAAGGAGCGACTTCCCGGTGTTAAGTTGCCTCCTGAACCGATTATTACGAGATGGGGTACATGGTTAGAGGCTGTAATTTTTTTCGCCGATAATTTTGAAGGAATAAAAAATGTAATTCTTGAAGTCACTGCTGACTGTATTGCTATAGAAAACTGTAAAAAGATAGTGACATCAACAGAATTGCTACAAAACCTTTTGTATATTAAGTCAAATTATAGCTTTATTTCAAGTTCCATTCGTAACCTAGAAACGCAAGGGATGTCGCTCTCGGAATCAGTCGAAATAGTAGACGAATTTGATATGCTATGTAAGAAGGTTAAGGGGTACAATAGGTAATTCTATATACGATAAATTTAAAAAAGTGATAAATAAAAATGCGGGGTATTTGAAATTGAAGAAAGTTAAGAAAATTTTGGAAGGTGAAATAGTAAACGATTTCGACTTTAATTTTAGTTTAGAATGTATTGCAAAGTTAAAAAATGCACCAATTACATCTGTGGATGTTGAGAGAAGCTTTTCTATTTCGAAACATATGTATTCTGATAGAAGACAAAAACTTTCTTTTACACAATTTGAAAAACATTTAATTATAAATTGTTTTAGAAATATGTTGTGAAAAAATTTTGTGCAATAAAGTTAATGTTTAAATTTCTGCTCTTATTTATTTTTTGTAAAAATTTTGCATTTTGTCGCAATTTCTTTGCATATATGCCCCAGGTTTATGCATATTTTCTCAAAAATCGATGCATATATATGCGCATATATTCCAGTTTTTTTTTGCATATCATCCGGTCTCTCATGATTACTATACGTCTTGTGTACTGCGGCCCAAATGGTGTCATTTAATTATTTTTCTCCTTTTCTTCACGTGTATAAATTAACAATGCAGCAGAAAGAATTTATTATAAAGATAAAAAACTAAATGACCAGAAAAAAAAATTTAAATGAACAAAAAATAAATAAAAGGCCCGAGTGAAAAGAAATCATTGATAGCAGCGAAGACCTACATTCTTCAATGCGTGCCAGATTAGTACTACCCGCTTGTAGTTTGTTTAGAAAGACTGCGTGCAGGAGTGAAGGAGGTTAGTGGGCGTGGTTTCTGATACTACTAAGGCTAGTTTTTATGCATAGGTTTACTCCATGTTTATAAAAGTTCACGGGTCGATATAGTATATAAATTTATATTTCCTTATAATAAAAACAATATTATGTCTCTGTTAATACATGAAATATGTATATCATTTTCTCGATTCTGTGTTCTCGATCTCAGTATTCGATTCTTAAAACTTCTTGATTCTATCCAACATTAATAAATACTAGTATATGTATTATTTGATTCTATTCATCTCTATGAATTGTGATACCTACATAATTTAATTCCCTTATTGTTTTCTATTTCTAGAGTAAATTGTAATTTCGATGGTTAAAATTTGATAATTTAAAATTAATCTTTTTCATACTTCTTTTTCAATTTTTAAAATGTAATAAACACTACCTTGTTTTAAGCTAACAGTTAAAAATTGCCATTTCTGAACACATTCAAATCGTTTACTCCTGCTTCAGTTCCACGTGGCGCATTGAATCTTATCAACCCTTCGCATATAGATTTACTGCTGAATCATCGCCCACTTTACATCCTACCTTAAACCTAAAACCTCTGTTTGACGCAGATAATAAACGTGAATAGGCAGGCTTCCAATGTCAGATGAACCTTTTGCAAATGTAGCGACTAGATTTTACCGAAACAGCTTTACCACGGCATATTTCCATAACCGCAAATTTATCCGCTTAACTTAAGTGCATCGAACGAGTATTTCGTTATCTACCATTGGCCATATGAGCCGCTATAGCGAACGAAATATTTGCATGACCTGATAACGCGCCGAGAACATTTGTGATGATCGTATATAATAGAACCGAATCGGGATTTATTATTGCATGTATTTTAACATGTATTTTGTATAATGATGTGCTTAACCTAGCGATATTTTTTTCACTCGGTTATATCAAATGAACGATCGATCGTTCATTAGCTTACCGAGAACTGGGAAATCGGCAAAGCAAAAATTCCGAAATATGCGCCTGTACACTGAAAAACGCATTTCGTTGACTTTGACAAATTTTAGTTGTATTGACTAAAATCTTTGTTTAAATATTGGCAAACAAACAAATATTGTTGGGCGAAGCAAATAATTTTGTTTTAAAAATATCTTTAATAGAATTAAACAAATAAAATTAAAAAGTTTTATTGGGTCAAATGTATCTAATACTTAAAATAACTAATTTTTTTCATCGAAATAATGAGATATGTAGGGGAGGGTGGGGCAAGATGGGCCCACGAGGCATGATGGGGACATCGTCTTATCTACAAAACGGCAGTAAGCATCTGTCAAATAATAGCAGTCCTAATATTGACAAGTGCTGTTTTATGTTTGTTGTAATGTAGGAAACTTTACTAATCGTAATAACAAAGTTATTGCTGTTTGTGCGTGAACTTTGCAATTTCCAGAATTTCGTTATTATTTTGATGATGAGTTCAACGGTAGTTGAAGTATCGGAAGTATAAGTAAATTATTTACAACTACACTTTTTGGTGCTTATTAATTGACATGTATTGCATGTATTTATTTGTTTATTTCAAATATTTAATATGTTATTATAACATAACCAGAAAATGTCCCAAAGAGGCAAGATAGGGCTATTGGTATGGGGCAACATGGAGACATCACTATCTCACTCTTCAGTCTGGTCCGTTATGCTGGATATGTCATTATGCTTCTCGACATATGCCTGCCATTTCTCATGTTAGGAATAAAGTACAGGTTCAATCAAACCGTAACAAGGGAAAGACAACAATCCTTACAAGCACTACGTATAAAAATCTGCTACAAGAAAATAGAAGTCTGGAGAATCCCTAAGGCAACTAGAAGTGCTGAGGGGAGTTAAAGGAAAAAAAATGACAAGAAGAAAACAGAAGAGATCAAGAAGCCGAATTTTGTAAGGAAAGCAAAGAGATAGATTTTTAGAAAACGTCAAGGAAATAATCAAGTTCTTCTGTTGAAGAAGATGACACTCAATGTTAGTATTGTAAAGGGAAGTATTGATACAATGCCATGGATGGCGAGATTGGATACATGGAGGCTGTGCGAATAACGTGAATGAGTTCGTCTTCTATTGTCTCAATTGTGAAGATTAAGTTTAATATTCTTATCGTTATTGTATTTTTTTTATTTTAAGTAGTTCCGCTTTAAAGAGTTTAAGCTTTGTTCCTGCATGTTTTTAAGAATATTTTAAGAATCTATTTTTTCTTACCTATTACCTAGATTTATGGTACGACCCATTCTTAACTCACCTGGAACCCCATCTTGCCCCTGTGGTGGGGCATGATGGTGTATTTACACATTTCTTTTCAAAATTTTCTCACAACATCAAGAGTAGCCATGGAAAAATTGTAAATTCATCCATCAGCAGATAAATGTTTAAAGATTACAACAAACGTACTTAGAACCTTGTATATCAATTTGCAATCCTGATGCAGTGTTCTAAAGCTTAATGTTCCCATCTTGCCCGACCTTCCCCTATATGTTTAGTTCAAATAAAATTTTGTAAAATTGTATTTACTTCAAACAATAAATTTTTTTGACTCAACCAGAAATAACACACAGAAGAACAAAACATATTGTTGAACAATTAGATTTATTTACTTATTTGAAATATATGAGGTATAAATATGAGGATATTCAATTTTGCTTTCAGTAGCGTCTTTTTGTGTATTTTATACAATCCAACCTACTTCCTACCCATGTCTTAAATAAGTGCGAAATTCATAAAATGTGTAAATGTTAATAATAGATAATGTATCTACTTTTAATTAACGGGTCATGATTATAAATACTAAGCCACTTCAATAATTTCGTTGATGCCAATTGTATTACGAAAGACAACATCAATAAAATACACACAGCAATTTTTTCGACTGGATAAAATGTACCTATAAATTACAGTTTCTTTTATATAGCTGCTTAGATTACATACCTAGTATTATAGTCATTTATATTGACCGCCCTAGAATTATTTTTGGATTTTGGCGCACTGAAATACGCAATGACAAAGTAATAAAATGTCTAGCTAAGTAGATACGGTACAAATCAAATAAAATTGCTGATAGTACCTTATAGTTTGTATTTTAATTTTGATTTTTCTAAAAAAAACCGTATGAAATAGTGTTACTCTATACATTCAAGTTCATATGACAGATTAACTAATATTTTGAAAAGATCTGATTACTCGAACCGGTATCATTTCTGTAGCGCACTCAATTCGACGCTTGTGCTATCGTCCTAGTTATGGTTGTCCCAGAGGACGAGATCAAAGAGAAAAATTCCGTCTTTCGTACGCGATTTGCTATCAGAAAGAAATGAAAAAAAAATGGTTTAATATTAGTAAGTACCGCTGAACCGTCGCTCTTGACCACTTTTTAATTTTTCCTTTTTGGAAGCCAAATAGAACCAAACAAACAAATAAAAAAAATGTTAAAAAATAAACCGTTGGCGCAATTTTAAATACTGTTTCCAAAACAATCTCTCAATCAAATTTAAAATATTTATATTGGTATGTTTAAAAACAGCGGAAAAAATCCGCGCCATCTACTGGCAAAGAATATCATTAAAAGGCCGTCCAGATTCGCCTTAAAATGAGTCTGTACACAAGAGTGCATATTATTACCGATGCTTTTTTTGGCGTTCAGAAATGTCCAAAATCAAATACGCTTGACTTATTTGACTTCTTGGGGTCAATTTAAGGATTCCACAATGTTGTCAGAATTGTTCAATAACTAAAGCTATTATAATCTTAGAATGCTTCAGCATTTCTCAATTATCACCGTTTCAAAATAAAATTTGCTCCTAAATCCTTAACCAAGCTTATTGGTGTTTGTCCAAGTGGACAAAGATTAAAGTTTCATTTCATGAAAATATATTAGTTTTAAAAGGTAAAAAGTAGGATATGACTAAAATATAAAAGACCTCTCATACCTAGAAATACGATGAGAGAAAACTTTTTTTTTCGAATTTCCTCCGAATTACATTTAAGATGCTTCGAAAACAAGCCAAGCGTCGATTGTGGGTGTATGTAGTAGCGTAGATAAATTGAAAGTTATATTTTGTCAATCGTCAAGTACATTTGCGATACGATTCCTTGGTTTCATTAGTAAGTTAATATATTTTGAAATCTAGAGAAAGATCTTGTACGTCATATGAAGTAATTGGTGTCAAATGGAAATGACCAATTAAATCCTTATATTTTAAACATGTACTTTCATTTTTGGTTAGTAAAAAAGCAGCTCCATGCTTGTTCCTGCCTTTGACGAAATATATCCATTCATATCGTGAAAGCAACCTTGAGCCTTTGTTTCATTCGTTATGCGGCTTCGCACTGTAATATTTACTCACAGCTACACAGGCGAATGGAACCACGTTCATCGCAACACTACTTAGACGCAATATACAGGGTTTTCCACGGAACTGGCTGGTTAGAAGTTTTCCGGCTTAACGAAATTCCTCAGTTTTAAAAAATTGGGGTTTGCAACAATTTGGCACTTACTTTCTTTCTAAAATGTTTTCACCTTTTTTGCACTTCGGTTAACCGGAAGTCCCACGAACTTTTTATTTAAATGGAACACCCTATATTATTATTATATTTTTGAATTTACCATAAAATTCTATGACGATTACCATTAGGGTATCTTATACCTATCTTCAACTGTTTCTAAGATATTACGATTTTTGTTAAAATTTTGACATTTACATTGTTATATGTAATTAATTAATTCTCACTTGATTTAAGTGTCAGAAATCTCCGACTTTGAAATCAACAAGTACTAACATTGTTTTACCAAAACGTAGAAAAAAAATTCAGTGACATTATACAGGGTGTTTAAAAATTAGTGACATATCCAAGAATTTTGAATGTGGCAAAACTTAATTTTTTCAAATAGAACACCCTGTACATTTTTCTATTTTTGGATGTACAATTAAATTCTATGCCGATTTGCTGTAGCATTCCTATACCCATCTTCCAGTAGTTTTTCTTTTAAATACTCGTTTTCTTTATTACCGCTTTCAAATAGCCGAATAATTTCTATCTGGTGGGCCATGACATTAACATCACAACAATTTATTATTATTAGTAAGTATTATTGTTATAATCATTGTTTGTTACACGTCGCGTGTTCAGATCGATGAATATTATTGTGGAACTTATGAATAGATAATGAAAAATATTGGAGGAGCTTATTTTAACCTGGATACTTTAAATTTATTTTACATTCACTGAGAATGCAGGAAGAACTTATAGAGAATTCAATGTAATTAAAGGAATTTATTGGTTGTTAATATATCTAACGGCATCCAGAAAATTTTGGAAATGATTTCTCTTAACAGCTTGGTTTCAAATTAAGGGAAATGGCATAAACGATAACGACGACAACATAACAAAAATTGTTTCACTAAAACGTAGTGTGCTTGTCAGACAAATGTTTTAAAGTTTTTGATATATTAAAGCATTTTCAAAATTATAAGGTTTTTATGAAGAATATTTAGATACATGCATACTTAACAAATGCAATTTACAAGCAGCATAAACTTGAACCATGACAGAGCATCAAAAAAAATGCTCAATGTGAATTCCGTTTACGTCCAAGCATTTTATTATTCGACGTCTGAATGTGTCGCCTTATACTTCTTCTCACTTCAACTGGGT
Organism: Protaetia brevitarsis; assembly: GCA_004143645.1. Lineage (NCBI taxonomy): Eukaryota > Metazoa > Arthropoda > Insecta > Coleoptera > Scarabaeidae > Protaetia > Protaetia brevitarsis. The sequence continues at coordinate 503,683 of RXPK01000282.1, read as the reverse complement.
CTAATTCATCAAACGTTCTCGTCACACGAATCATTAAATCTTGCTTGGTAGTACCGAAAGTTGTGTACAGTGTGTAATCTGTGTAATGTATTATAACAAAGTTTTCTGAATTTTTATTGGATATATTAGCCGAAAATAAATTCCTATAATTACCGTAAATTCTCTATAAGTTCATCCTGCATTCTCAGTGAATGTAAAATAAATTTAAAGTATCCAGGTTAAAATAAGCTCCTTCAATATTTTTCATTATCTAATTCATAAGTTCCATAATAATATGCATTTATCTGAACACGCGACGTGTAACAAACAATGATATATAACAAATAATACTTACTAATAATAATAAATTGTTGTGATGTTAATGTCATGGCCCACCAGATAGAAATTATTCGGCCATTTGAAAGCGGTAATAAACAAAACGAGAAATTTAAAAGAAAACTACTGAAAATGGGTATAGGGAATGCTACAGCAAATCGGCATAGAATTTAATTGTACATCCAAAAATAGAAAATGTACAGTATTGTATTTGTGTTCTATTTGAAAAAATTAAGTTTTGCCACATTCAAAATTCTTGGATATGTCACTAATTTTTAAACATCCTGTATAATGTCACTGAATTTTTTTTCTACGTTTTGGTAAAACAATGTTAGTACTTGTTGATTTCAAAGTCGGAGATTTCTGACACTTAAATCAAGTGAGAATTAATTAATTACATATAACAGTGTAAATGTCAAAATTTTAACAAAAATCATAATATCTTAGAAACAGTTGAAGATAGGTATAAGATACCCTAATGGTAATCGTCATAGAATTTATGGTAAATTCAAAAATATAATAATATAGGGTGTTCCATTTAAAATAACAAAGTTCGTGGCGACTTCCGGTTAACCGGAAGTGCAAAAAAGGTGAAAATAGTTTAGAAAGAAAGTAAGTGCCAAATTGTTTCAAACCCCAATTTTTTAAAACTGAGGAATTTCGTTAAGCCGGAAAACTTCTAACCAGCCAGTTCCGTGGAAAACCCTGTATTTAAAAGCTTTAAAACCTTAAAATGGGTATGGGGACGTTTGTTTTTGATTCTTACGACTTGGGTTTAGTTGAATATTTTTTATGGTTGCGTAATGTTTTTTTTTTTTTAATTCTTAAAGCTATTATACCCTTAGAATGCTTCAGCATTTCTTAATTATCACTGTTTCAAAATCATACTTGCTCCTAAATGCTTGACCAAGCTTATTGGTGTTTGCCCGAACGGATTAAAAAGAAATTCTCCAGACGTAAGAACGTATACAAGTGGAAACTGATTGTAAGATGATCTAAGGTAATTTTTTTTTTGGGAATCCTACACTAAAATCTCTTTGCGTCGATTAAGCCTTAAAATGTCTTCATCAGAAATATTTATGAATCAATGCGAATATTCGAATCACACCCTCAATATAAACTTTACAGCATCTTTCCAACTTTTATAGTACATCATATGTCATAATACATAAAACATCGCCTTTACTACTGTTTTAGACGCATCTACACTAGGAATATTCACCAGAAATCTTTTCGCCTCTTATCGACCGGAACTCTGTTAACACACGCGAAAATATCCGTAAAACGCATAAGTTAATATCATCCCCGAATGCCGTACGTAACAACCCCCGCTTGATACCGATATTGGGGCAGGCTAAAGGGTGAGGGTAGCTACTGTGTGGAAGGGTACTTCTTCTGTCGGAATCTTATCGGAGTTTATATCTGAAGGAAGTCCCACAGGCTTTGGCTTCTGTGGCAGTCGTATATTTCAGTTGGAAATAGGCAATGTCGAGGTGACACGACTGTGTTGTGTTGGTTGTTAAGGGTAACGCCTTTTCGCTACCCTTGTAACGTCGTCAGGTCGGTGTTTCTGGTGTTGATATGACTTGGAAAGAGGAATTTATCTCTATACGACGGAGTTTTATGATGTGTGACTGTGGTTAGGGTATACCTTTTTTCTTCTACTTCTTCTTCTTCGAGGTATTTTAATATGACGTGCCATCAAAAGAATATTTTATGGGAAAATAAGTATGCATACGTTTTCGAGACTTTGATCTGTAACACGTCGAAAAACATAATCTTTTATAGAACTGTAAAAAATAGTTTGATAATCTATATTCTATACAGGGCGTATCAGATATAGAGGTAAATATAATAATATGTAGCAGCTGTAATCATATACGATCAAAAAGTCTTAATGCACAAGGGGTCTATCTGTAAGCATTAACGAGAAAAAAAATATTTTTTGCAATTAGTGCCGTAACCATACCATTTATTCCACTAGTGCCGTAATAGGGTCTATTACAGCACTAGTTGCGTAATAGAAATGGAACATTTATTTATTTTAAGTTGGTCACATTGCAACAGAAATGGAGATGTCAATATGACATTTTGTAAGCAAGTTTGAGGTTATTATATTAAAATTCATTGTAAGATTTGATATTTTTAATTAATCTTGAAATAGTACAACTATTATAACATTTATATTAACGTTTGAATTATCTTTCGAAATGATAGTGATACCGGGTGCAGTAGAAACATTCTGTTGAAAATTATCGTTCTCTGCGATAGTGATATTGCTTCTGTTAGATACTCAAACTGTGAACCATTCCAGAAGTTCCAGGTAGATTCACATTATTTTCCTGTGCAAACATATTTCCAACATCAATTTTATTTTTCATAGAAGAGGCAACGTAACTTCAGCAACAGCCGTGCTTTTCCAGCCACCTAATCGTTTATAGTTAAAATATCACCTCCGTATTTGCTATATGTGTCGCACTGGATCTTCTAAAACAATGTCCTGTATAAAGATGAGGATCTGGTAACGAAGAAAACTGGCAATTTGTTTAGGAACATTTTCCCATGGTTTAATATCGATAGGGCTATTAATTAAGCAGCCATGACGATAAGTTAGAAAAAAACGTTTGTGAGTAACTGTTTTAGCCGCAGATTATTATATTTTTTTATAAGTTCGATGCAGTTTACATCAGTCACTGCGAACATTCTGGGTACATTGTTTTTGTTTTAGGTATGTTGACTATAATGGAATCGGAATTGTATTGAAGATCTTCCACACATATATTAATTAATTCTTCTCGCCTACAGGCTCCATTATATCCTATTATCAAATAACTAGAATATAAAGAATTTACCAAAAATAACGAAATAGAATCAACACTAACCTTTATAGCTAAGTATTTTATCATCGGCTTGTTTCAAAAATCTATGAATATCTTCTTCTTCTAAAATTTTAGATTTTTTTGTTTGATAACCTTTAGATAGCCGTTTTAATAATGCTTGAAGTTTCATATATTTTGATATATCCACATTTCTATGTACATTTAAACACGATCTTAACATCGAATAAATCGACCATAATGATGACGATTTATAATCTTTACGTAGCATTTCAAAATAAGCAAGTAAGACGTTCTCAAAATATGAAGAATTTCTTTTCTTTGCACATTTTTCAAAAATTTTGTATCGCTTTTGATACATAGTGTACGATTTCTCCGGAAGTAAATTATTAATGGTTTTTTTCAGCAATTTGCCGTATTTCAGGCGGAGTGCATGAAAAAGTTGTAGAATTCATATTAAATATTATAATATAGTTACTTTAGTATAATAATATATAACAAATTTCAAAAATGTGTCAATTTTAAATTACATTGTCAATTTAAATCTTGTGCCAAACCAAGGTGACAACTGGTGACAACGCCACAAAATTTCCCTAGATTATCAATATTTTCTCGTTTTGCTTTACAAAAAGAGAAATTTTAATAATAATATAATAATATAATAATATAACTTTATTGCCCAACAGGTTACAACCTAATACAGGACAAAAATAAACAATGGTAATTTTAAATGATAATGATAAATGAACAAGTAAGATTGAGGTAACATGTGAATTATTAAATATATATTGCATGCAAGATGAAATAATAAAGAAATAATAACAAGAATAATATGAAATGAAGACTGAATACAATAACAAAAAAAAAAATACAAAACAGAAGGATATCAAGATAACGAGAATTAAGATTTATTTCAATGGAGCATAAAATAGAAATTGGTGTTCTTCGCAAACAGTTGGTCCTAGCAGTCGGTATACGGTAACAGCACTGGTTTCTAGAGGGGATACGAGGAACAAGGAAGGGTATGCGTTGTAGCAGGAAAGGACAATCTGTGGTATCGTTTAACAGTTTATTTAAAAATTTTAGGCACAATGAATCACGTCTCAAAGTTAATGACGACATATTATGACGCGTGAAGAGGTCAGTAGAAGGGACACCTCTTGGGGGATAGACACCATCCAGTTTGTAGGATAAAAATTTTAGGAATTTACGATGGATACGATCGAGTTGTAGATATTCACTAGCATAGATAGGATACCATATTAACGCTGCGTATTCAAGTTTGGAAAGAACAAAGGAGTTATATAAAGTTTTGATCGTGTGTATATCTTGGAAATTCTTAGAGATACGCATTATAAAACCCAAAGATTTTGAAGATTCGGAACAAATCTTAGCGATATGATGTTTAAAAGAGAATGTGGTATCGAACAAAACACCAAATCTGCAATAACTGATTTTCTTAGAAGACAAATGTCACCGATATGATACGAAAAAGTTAAAGGTGATGCTATACGAGTGAAAGACGATATGTAACATTTGTTAATATTAACATGTAGCTTATACCGATGACACCAAGCTACCAGCTTATCAAGGTTAGATTGTAGGATAAGCGAGTCATTTTCTGTGCTAATTTGATGATAAAGTTTAACGTCATCAGCATAGGCAAGAACAGGGCAGGAAAGAGAAAGTAGTAAATCATTGATAAATAGGTTGAATAGAAGAGGACCTAAATTGGAACCTTGTGGAACTCCAGAGCTGGGAATGAACTCGTAGGAAGAGAAACCATTGTAAAAAACGTAACATCTGCGTTCACTCAAATAAGAATCGAGGAGTTTAATAACTGGAGGAACAAAACCAAAAGAACTTATTTTATGTAGTAGAATTTGATGGTCTATAGTATCAAAGGCTCGTGAGAAATCAGTGTAAATAACATCTAATTGTCCACGTCTATCAAGAACCTCGCCTATCTCTTGACTAATGCAAGCTAAATTAGTAATAGTGGAGCGACCAGGAATAAAGCCATGCTGATCAGAAGACAAATACACACGCACATTGTTATATATGGAAGTATAAAGATATTTTTCATAAATCTTCGCAAGGTTAGATATTATAGAAATGGGTCTATAATTTGAAAGAAGTGTTGAATCATCCTTTTTGAATATAGGGCAAACTTTAGCACGTTTCCATAGGGAAGGGAAAACACCAGATCGAATAGACAAATTAATAATAATTTTCAAAGGATAAGCAAAAACAAAACGGCAATCGCGAATAAGGAAACTGGGAATCAGGTCATCACCGGTAGTTAACTTATTAGGCAAGCTTGACATTATTTGTACAAGTTCCTCTTCAGTTGCTGGAAGAATGTTCATCGGTACGGTGCCTCCCTGGTGGTTCTGGCAATCCTGCGCCACAGTAGGTGTGTATACTGCAGAGAATGTATCGGCAAATGCGTTAACCATATCACCGGGGTCCCTGTACACGTTTCCCAAAGAATCACGCAGCTCTCCAGGAATTCTCGTTGACCGCTTCTTGGCATTAAGAAATTTCCACAGATTGGACGGGCAATCCCTGATGTTGCGTTCAATGTTGGTGACATAATCATTATAGGAGGCAGCAATCTGGATTTTACATAATTTCCTTAATCGTTTAAATTCGGTGTAATAATATGTATTCTTAGTGCTTATCCATTTCCTGTGACAATACTTTTTATCTCTCAAATTAGACTTAATAACTGAAGAAACCAGGGAGGATAACGGATTTAATTTGACATTTTGCGGCACAAATCGATTAACAAGATCGTACAGAACACCATAAAATTGAGTGAGAGCAGTGTCTACGTCATTAATGTGAGTAAGGAAGGACCAATCAACTGCCGATATAGAATTATACAATCCTACAAAGAGTCAGCGCGCTGGAAATTATATTGCATTCTGTTTGAACTTGGAAAAAGAGGGGGTTCAGAAGGGCACAAATATGGAAACGTAAATTCAAGAGCTGGATGGAAAAGATCTTCAGTAACTAGGGGACTGTCACAATGAGAAACCACAAAATCATGTCCCACATTAGAAATTATTAAATCCAGAGTTCTGTTATTGATATTTAAAGTGTTGTTATACTGACTGGCGGAAGTTAATTCCATAAAATTTTTAAATAAATTTGTTTTAGGACATTTAGTGTTGTTAGAAGAGGATATATTAGGCAAATTGAAGTCACCAGCAAAAATAAACTTTTTACCAACTAAGTAAATTTCAATTACACTTAAAAATAATTCCAAATCATCAACAGAGATATTCGGAGGAATGTAGACAAGAGCTAATAAAAAATTATTAGTATTAACTTTACAATCACAGATAATTAAATCTACAAGAGGTAGTAGGGAATCAATATCCGTGGTGTTCAAAACATTAAATGAAAGATTACTGCTATCAGCAAACGCCATCAAGACACCTCCACCTCTCGAACGATTAACAACGTTAAATTTCCTATCTTTACGTACAACACTAAAAAATTGGAAGGAAGTATTTCAGCATTATAAACTGAATCAGTTAACCACGTTTCAGTTACCATGATGATATCAAATGAAAAATCGGATGCGTTGTTAGAAAAAGTGTTCAATTTCGTATTTAAGCCTCGTGTATTTTGATAATAGATGTTAAGATTATATTGTAACCTGTTGGATATATTTAGTTTTCCGGCTCAAATGTGACAATAGTAGGGATGCCGTTAATATATTTTATTTTTAGATTAGATTCACCCAATTCTACTCTAGAATTTAATTCGGATTTAACGGTTTTGTAATATGCAACTTGTTTTGGTGTTCTATCAGGAGAAATAGACAACCCCAGCAAAAACGTCCAGGTCCTTAACTTTCTTAAATTTTCGTAAAACCGTAACAACCTCATCAGGTGAAGCTAAACGTACTTTTATAGGCCTGGAACGATTTTTATTCGATGAAATAAATTTACCCAATCTAACAGGTCTTGCATTAAACTGATCACCCAGTCCAACCTCCCGTAAAATATTCTGAACAGTGGCAGAATCACGTTCAACTTGATTCTTATTTGTATCAGCTTCCTCAGCGCTACCGTATATAATAAAATTGTGTGAACGTTTACTTCTTTCAAGCATTTCATTAACTATTTCCTCGGTAGCAAGTGCAGATAATTTAGGAGAGTCACAAACAATTGACGATGGACGATCGTTCTCTTGCAATTTGCGAACATCATTTCGTAGTTCCTCCACTAAGCTGATCAACTTCGGTAATTGTTGTATCGCTTTTTCGCAATCAGAACATATATATTTTATTCTGCGTTTTGCATTTGACCTAAGGTCAAAACACTTCAATTCAGTAGCAGAGAGATCAGAACATACTGCATGAATGGATTTGGCGCAGCCGTCACATTTGATCCCTCTGTCCACTTGTTCATTAATAATCAAGTTACATTTAATACATGACATAATAGATATAAGAAAATGGTATATTGGTATAAAGAAGAAGGATAAACGGGGACACACTTCACAACGGCCGGGGTCTATAGCCGGTGACTAACAGACAAACACGAAGACCGCGGAGAAGGTAAAAAGAGGTATACAAAGGAGATTATACCAATACACGTATCAACAGCAAAATAAACGCAAATATAAACAAATCGAAAAAGTAGAGTAAAGACGAATAGGTTTTTAAGCGTTAACCAAAAGAAATACTGAAAGGAATGCTAAATCTCAGATATAAAAATTAAATTATTAAATATCTTAAGAACTAAATAATTATTGCAATTCAAACAAGTGTAGTGGGTAGGAATAAGGGCTCATTAATACAGATGTGTGAAGAAAAGAAATAATTACAATACCAGAACTAGATAAATCCTTAAGTTTTCACAGAGCACCAAACATGTGTACCTCACGCACCGACCGACTTAAACTTATATATATATAATTTTAAAACTAATTGCAAAAAATAGCATAAAAGACACGTTTCATTTGACATTAAAGCACTGATTCAGTTAAGAAACTCGTGGCTACGCCACTCGTTTCTTAAACTCTGAATTCGTACTTTGAAACGTCAAAATGAAACTTGTCTTTTAATATACTATTATAAATGCCGTGGGCTAGAGCCGCACCTGTGCCCAACCTAAATGCTGTCCCGAGTGTACCCCACATACCACTATCATTCAGCCATTACCGCTGTTAGTTTTGTGTGGATCGCCGCTTGGAGTAGCCACTTCGAACATTTTATTTAAATTCTTCCCGTCTCGAGAAAACGATCCTTTTCAGGACCATCATGATTTCATATAAAGAAAATCGAAGCTTGATGCATCGGCAAAAGCGCAGGAATGTATAGATTCATTTTCGCGCGATATCGTAGTAAAAAGGCGTATTTGCAAATTTTCTGTATCTACGTTTATTTCTGTATAATTCGATTCAATTCATTTTGCGTTATATGATTAAATAAATCCAAAAGAAATAACTCAGATTCATGTGGTACCGTTTATTAACAAACTAACTCTCGATTCGACAAAGCAAAAGAAAAATATTTACATTTTTTTGTAACTACTGAAGTCGCATATCCGGTGAAACTCGAACGTCTTATCAGGATATTAAAAATAATACTTTGTAGACTTACGTAGAATGCTCTTAACAAAAAGGAATATTTATTTTATAAAAAGAAGAAATTTAAAATGCCTCAGTTTTGCTATTTTTACAAGGGCCTTTATTTATTCAGAATGACGTTAAATGAACTTACGGCATATCATTAAGAATAATACTAAATGAGTGCAATGTATTTATACATAATACCACGTTTAGCGGGTGCTTAACATGACGTTTCCTTGCATCAGGCCCGGCTAAAGATTTTTTTGCTCTAAATTTTACTTTTTTTTTATTCTTTAATGATGAAATCCGGTTTCGGTGGGTTTGTGCTTTATATGTCGTGTAGTTAACACCCAAGCAAAATTTACTTTTTTATTTGATACACCCTGTATTTATCTCTGTGTCGCACACTTGGACGTCCAGATTCGTCTTAATGCGAGTTCTATTCTAATAATCCTTCCCTTCAATGATCATTTTAACGAGATTACATTTACGAACGCAAATTTCGACTTACAAATAGAAAGCCTTGAGATATCCTTTTTCCTCCTCCATATTCCCTTTTCTTTAATTAAAATCAAAGGAATATTTTATATACTTTCCACTCGACGCAGCACAATGCGAATTCTAGCTAGCTAGACTACTAGCAATTCCCAACGCCCATTCAGACCATGCCACAATTGCATTTTACATTTTTCGAAAGGATTTTGCCAGCGAAACTATACGGCCTACATACGTATATACATGCATCCTTCTTCATCCGTCCCTCTTCAACGTCCAAACAGGCGCTCTTTAGTTCTACACAGCTCGGAGGCCTTTTCGTGTTTTTTGCGAAACTCGTTGCATTCGCCCCGAATAGACTCTCTAATTATTTTTTACGGATTCGTATCTAGCCGTGTTTCGATTCGTTCTGAAGAGCTATAGACTGGCATTAAAGGGATGTTGGAATAAATACTGCGTGTGTCAAAAAAATATGCAACATATGAATTTTTTTTTATTATGACTAGAGCAAAGAGCTCTTCATTTCGAGCGAGCACAAGCACATGCAGGTATACTATAGATAGAAAGTTCTGCGATTGCCCGTACAAATCCTGTAGTGGTTTTTACCGCTTTAATTTTTTTGTTTTTTTTTAAACTCATATATTTTTTTCAGATATTAGTAAAACTTTTGTTTTTTTATATGGAACACTCTCTACAGGCTGATTCAAATTAAATGCACACCATTGCTATCTCTGTTATTATTGATTCTATAAAGTAGGTTAAATTAGCAAAGTATTAGTGTTTTTAACGCTGATTGATATGCAATATACGAAAAAATAATTGCCGCAAAATGACACATTTCCGAGAAATTTTGAAATGCATATATTTTTTTTAAAAATTGACACCCTGTATATTGTTAAAAAAAATGAAGATATTTTAATTTGTGATGCAAAAGTTTTAATACAATATTTTCTTAAAATGAATAATAAAGAAGTTATGATGGTCTGGCAATGCGCGTATTTATTTTGTATTGTCGTAATGTTGTTATGAGTTCAAATGTACGGAAACTATGAAAAATACGACATGTTAAAGTGTTTTATAAAAGCAGGTGAGAATGGGGAAGCTGCATGTAATATTTACGATAAGTAGAGACCGCATTATATGCAAAGTGCATATATTTTATTTTTTTGCATATCTTTAATTATAGTCTATATGTAGACGTATTACACTAATTGAAGTTAATTAGCGCTGATTAGTGACCGCATATATTGCACATTTAGGCATTTCTATGCATATTTTTACAAAAGTTGCATATGTTGCATATTTAAGCTTTTTCTTATCCTTTCTATTACTAAAAATTCCTAGTAATTCCTAATGTAGATCGACAACCGACAATTCTCAGAACGATAAATCTTTTACATTGGTTTCTCTAATACTTTTTTCCAAGAACTGCACGTGTTTAATTTCGCCTAGCAGAAGAGATGTGGTAAATACGTTTTATTATTATTCATTCCCAAATAAACTATTCATTCATTGAATATCTTTGAGCGAAACAGCATGTAATTGTGTTACGTTTTTAAATACTGTGCGTACATACAATGAGTATAGCGAACAAATTTCTTTATGGATTAAGCCATATCCTGAACTGGTAAAGGATGGCGACAAAATATTTTGTCGAGCCTGCAGTAAACTGATAAGTTTAATTTTACTAAAAGCTTTACAATTGTTTTTAAATTCTTTAACTTTTGATATAAAATGACAATTGTTGTTGTCAATTGTTGTGAGAGAAAATACCTGATTGATCAACACGCTAAAACTCCATCACATATTGGAAAATGTGAAAAACTAAAGTGATCCGCATGTGTGCAGCAATCTACGTCAGTGTGTAGCATCAACTTCACGAAACTCAGAACAAGAAGAATATAATACGGATCTGTGTAACGCATTAATTTCGTCTAACATACCATTAGCAAGATTAAACAATGTTAATTTGAAATCATTTCTGCAAAAATATTGCAAACATAATATACCTGACGAAAATACCTTACGAAAAAATTATGTCACATCTTGTTACCAGCAAACAATAGCAGAAATTTAACAATTGGTATGGAATAATTTTATTTATATCATGGGAGATGAAAGTACGGATAAGTGTGGCCGTTATATTGCTCATTTGTAATAGGAATTCTTCATGAAGATATTGTAGTAAATCATATTTAATTTATTGTAAAGAACTTCAAAAAACAAATAATGTGACAATTGCCCAATTCGTTCAAGAAGGTTTATCAAATTTCTTTTTACCTGAAGATATCCTTGTGAAAAAGTTTTATTAATGTTGTCCGACGCTGCACCATACATGATAAAAGCCGCGCAAAATTTAAAAAAAAATTATAGTAACATTATTCATACCACTTGTTTAGCTCATGGGTTCAATCGTGTAGCCGAAGACATTAGGAATCAATTCCTTTGATTAATGATTAATTATCAATGTCAAAAAAGTATTTTTAAAAGCACCTTTACGAATCCAATTTATAAGGAGCGACTTCCCGTGTTAAGTTGCCTCCTGAACCGATTATTACGAGATGGGGTACATGTTAGAGGCTGCAATTTTTTCGCCGATAATTTTGAAGGACTAAAAAATGTAATTCTTGAAATCACTGCTGACTGCATTGTTCTAGAAAACTGTAAAATGATAGTAACATCAACAGATTTGCTACAAAACCTTTTGTATATTAAATCAAATTATAGCTTTGTTTCAAGTTCCATTCGTAAACTAGAAACACAAGGGATGTCGCTCTCGGAATCATTTGAAATAGTAGACGAATTTGATATGCTATGTAAGAAAGTTCAGGGTACAATAGGTAATACTATATACAATAAATTTAAAAAAAGTGGTAAATAAAAATGCGGGGTATTTGAAATTGAAGAACGTTAAGAAAATTTTGGAAGGTGAAACAGTAAACGATTTCGACTTTAATTTTAGTTTAGAATGTATTGCAAAGTTAAAAAATGCATCAATTACATCTGTGGATGTTGAAAGAAGCTTTTCTATTTCGAAACATATATGCATTCTGATAGAAGACAAAACTTTCTTTTACACAATTTTGAAAAACATTTAATTATAAATTGTTTTAGAAATATGTTGTGAAAAAAATTTGTGCAGTAAAGTTAATATTTAAATTTCTGCTCTTATTTATTTTATGTAAAAATTTTGCATATTGTCGCAATTGTCTTGCATATATGCCCCAGGTTTATGCATATTTTCTCAAAAATCGATGCATATATATGCACATATATTCCAGTTTTTTTTTTTGCATATAATCCGGTCTCTAAGTATAAGCAATATTCTGAAAGACATTTTCACAGGGCTAAAGAAAAATTTAATAAATTTTGGATCCAAAGCATCGCACCCCTGGTGTTAATACATAAAATCTAACTGTTGAATAAACATATTTCATTTCACATTGTGTGGAGAGTTAATTGTATATCTATTACCACAAATTGGTGATTACTTCAACCAAATTACAATGCATGTATTTTTCTAACTATGATGGTGCAAAAAATAAAAACCCACGAAGATCTATCTATCAATTCCAAATTTGAGGACAGTTTCCCAATTTAACACACCGATTTCACTTTCGACGATTTAAAACTTTTTAGATTTAATCCTATTCCCTCTCGCGTTTCACCCAGTCTGTTATCCGTATTTCCACCATCAAACGACGCCCCCACCAAAACATCGAGGGTATCAGATATAAGCGCCCCAAAGTGTATTTACAAACCGTACCCTCGTCTCAACAAGAAATCTGACGCTTAAATCGCTCGTGCTCCTCGAGTTTCAACGTTTCCTTTCTTGTGAAAAAAAAACCACTTGAGACTGCGTCGAGAATCTGTTGTGCTTAACCTCCGCCTCTCCCCTCCCCCTCACAGTACCTAAAATCCCCGCAGATCGCCAGAAATAATCCTACGAGAGCTTAGCGTCATGGAAAAGTTTATTTTGAATGATGAATAAAAAAGAAAGGGTTATTTTCTGTGTAAAGTTAAAATGTATGTGAAAGAAATATTTTGATCGGTTCTAAACGGATGTTCTCCTATTTACTTACCAGTTATTGGGGGGAATTTTGTTTTTTAAAGTGTTCGAAAAACATCGTTTATTCCGAAGTTAAGTAATTATTGATTTGAAGCATGTTGGAGCGACGATATTGTTTACAGCCAATTTGGTTTTCATGAAATGCTTATTCGTTTGTCAAATTATTGGGGAATTTTTGTTTTTTGAAAATACGAAAATGGATTGCGATCGCTTCAATTTTTTAGATTTTATTTAAAGATTTTTATTTCATTTTAATTTAAGAACTTGCAACAAGAACCCTGCAACGCCATCTAGCAGTGAGGCTTCGAACTCCTTGGTCGTCACAACGCATCTTACCGCGATAGCAAAACTTTAATGTCTCATTTTCGTTATTCTTTCCAAATTAATTAGTAATTCATTCTCAGTTAAATTAGCTTTTCATTCTTCAATTATTAGTTCAAGTTTCATTCATTAAAACCTTTTCTTTTGTGCAAATTATTCCGCATTGTTAAGTTTGTCAGCGACTTATTTTGATTCACGTTGTATTTTCCGACTTCCGCCCTCTTGCTTAAGGCAGAGAGACGCAGAGGCGACACACCATCTTAGACACGCTGTTCAAGTTGCTCCGTGCAATTAAATTTATATTACCACGTTGTGGGATTTTGTCGGGCGAGAAACTTCTAATATCGAGTGCATTTTTGTTCGTTTTACCTGGGACTGTCAGGAGATTTGTGCCCTTTGCATCGATATTCCTGAAAAGGGTTTTGAAACAGCATCGTCGAGCCGGCATTTCATTTTGTTAATGGCGTCATCTTAGGTCACTAGTAAGCGGACTTCTTCTCTTGTTAATTTTATCAGTTTAGTAATCCGATCCTATCTTAGGACCTATTATTTACTATATATCACAACTACTACTGTTGTTTTGGCGTTGAGTGAAACCAAGAGGGTGAACGAAGTACCGTAATTTGGGAGACCAAATCCAGATCGTTGTCTCCGAAAGGGGACCACGCCTTGACATCAGCGTAACGCGCTCAAACCATCCCCGACGCAATACACTGACCCTCCAAGAAATTTACCAGATAAGTCGAATATTTTTAATTTTATTATTCTCTTTCCTTTGCACCAAAATTTAATATTTCATTATTTCATTTTATTCATTTTTTCTAAAATCCTATCACGCAATAACAAACCTCCCGGCCAATATTAGTAATCTAGTTATTTAAACTTAACCTCTATATTTCGAAATTAGAACAAAATTAATAGTTTAATTTAGGATTTAAGTACGCAAGTTATCGTATCATCGTAACCCATGTTAAGAGTTGTTTATTGTAATTCATTGTATTTATTTATTTTTTTTATCTTGAATGTTTTTTATTTGTGTTATCAAATATATAGTGTCATCCAAAATTTTGTGTGTCGAACTAAATTATTTCGATCCAAGACCTTTCAGCTTCAGAGCAAGCGAACCCCGTAACAATTCTTTTTAAATCACTTAACTCGTAATTGAAGCAATTATTTCACGATATCCTATTTCGCAGTAAGCAAGATTTTGGTTTATTTGCGTTCAATTGGTCAAGAGATTTTCATTTTTGAAAGTGCAAAAAAAAACTCATATCGGAGTTATAAGTAACCATTGATTCGAAATAAGCTTCAAGACTTCAAGGACAAGAAATAATTAATTTTTTTCTCATTGTCAGTAACGTTTTGGGAAGATTTACATATTAATATACATAATTTCTTCCCAAATACTGGAGGGATTTTCATTTAAAAAAAGCGATAATATACTAATTATTGATTTTAAGTAAGCTACGCGTGTTCTTCTTCTTAAAATTAATAAAGTAAATTGTTTGCTCCAACTGTGGGGGATTTTCAAATTTTTCCCCGTTTTTTTGGGGAATTCTCATACAAGAAAACAGATATATTAACTCAAAATCTCAAAGATAACATTTATTTGTCCTCCACAATTGTTTTGAGAAGATTTTTGTGTTGATTCCAAGCGCGTATACATGGAGGATAATTACCCCCCCCCCCCTCCTTTGTATACGCGCGTAGTTGATTCAATGTTTTCTTTTTTCTTTATACTGAGAAAAGAGACTGCATTGAATGAAAAGTTTTATAACTTTTGGTTTTTATCATGTTCAATGAAAAGAATACCTTTTCTCAGAAAAAAATGTTTATTTTAATTGAAAGTAGCGTGCTGTTTTGCCGGAAGACTATTTTCTTCTTAAGTACATGCTTTTCGACGAAAAGTAACCGTAATTAAATGGAATGCACCTTAGATTTGATTCATATTTTATAATTTCTTTATAACTTCTGTTTAAGTAAGACAATACACATTACATATTATATTGTTATTATTATGTACATATTTAACAAAGAATTTTAGTTTCTTTTAAGTATTATTGAATTATAAACAGTATTTTAAATAAAAAAGCCGGACGTTTTAATTTATTTGCGTGGACAACGCATGTATACATTGATTTAAAACATTTCTCTTTTAACGGAAAATGCAAGCACCTGTATTCAAGCTGGGTGCTTTTTTACGCGGAAATATTTTAGTTTTATTCATGTTCCCACGTGCATAAGTCTCAGATACACAAACAATAATGAACAAAATTGAATATTGTTCGCGCGAGGTTAAAGAAATTTCAAAGATAATTGGAATCTTTTCAGTTAATGCTGATTTACTTATAAGCCAAGGAACTTTACAGTAGTATATAGTGTTTGAAGATTTTAAAACTGTTATACACGGGAAAAACGATCTTGCTGTTTTCCACCATTTTTCATGCATTTGGTTGCAGTTACTAAATTATTACTTGATTTAGGAATATTAAAAATATTCCCGTATTCAATCAAAGAAATAATTTGGTTAGTAGATTTATTTGAAGCTAGCACAGTATTTATTAATTTAACTAAATATTTACATGGAAGTAAAAATAAATATCGCATTTTATTTTCGTATAGCAGTTTTCTCCCCAATATAGTACAGCAGAAGAGCAGATATACTTATGTGTAGTAGAGAAATTGTCGCATAGATGGCGCATCTCCTATTTCATTCCAGTAATAGATAATATTTCGCATAAAATAGGCTGGAAACTACGATCGTAACATACTAATCTGGTATATTTACTAGAACAACATCTGATAGAAGTCATCGCCATAGAAAGGACGATTTTTTTAACGGCACACTAGAGTGCTATAGTGGTCACTGCGACCAACTCCCCAATACTGCTAAGATTTACAACATTTAACTGCAAATCCCTCCTTTAGTGCATTGGTTTTTGGAGATAATTAATTTTCATTTCGATTAAAAATGATCACGACATTTTGTTGTATTTACGCTTAAGTCTCTAAAATGAATAAATGTTATAAGAAAAGGAAAAACCTCTTGAATCAACATGCTTACGGTTTTCTGCCAATCTGCATAGTTTTCAAGTTCAAAATAAAGAGGACTTGAATCAACTTATCAATATCTTTCATTTAAAAGAATAAACTGTTTCAATGGAAAATATATTATTTCCGAAGAAATGCGTGAATTTAAATTGATATTCCTTTTCAAGGAAACACCAAATTATGTTGGCCATATATAAAACGCAAAAACTTTTGGTTTAACGCAATTCTTTTTAAAGGAAAAGGATATTTCCCTCAATTTGAAATCTAACACTTTCAAACTATATCAATATTTCCTTATCTAAGCTTCTGGGAGCAATTCTATGTACTTAAAAAAAGGATATGTAAATACAACCTATAAAATTATTTTGGAAGCAACTTCATTAACGTTAATAACAATTTTTGATGCATGCGAAAAAATACGCAACTTATATCAATGTTATAGTTACAAGAGTTGATTTTAAACAATCTTTAACGATATTCTGTGCATGCTCTTTCCCCTCCCTCTCCCCCCAACCTTATTTCAGAGAATGAAAATAATATTTTTAATAACACAAAAAATATAATTATTTTGAAGCACATTTAAATAATGTATTCCATTCACCACCAATATTTCTGATTCAGATTCCAGTTCCTAAGCGTGACATTCGTTTGTTCCCCCCCATTTTGAGAGAATTTTATTTTATAATAATACAAGAAAAAAAAATAAATAAAATAGCTCACCCCAAAGTTTTAGTCGATATCAGCGGCGTTTTCAGACTTAGAAATCCATTCAGCCGGGATTTCTTCTCAGTAACGCCCTCTATCTTGACGGACGGCGTGTCCGCGGCCTCCTCTTCATCGTCGTCACGTTTGCGGCGTCTCTTGTGGAAGAAATAGCAGGCGGCCGCTACGCCCCCTATGAGAATAAGGGCTGCGAGACTCGAGAAGACGGCAGTCAGGACTATGTCCCGTTTCTGCATCATCAACTGTGGACAAAGAAAAAAGAACGCTCTGTATATGAAAATATAAGAAAAGTATGATTTGAGATAAAAGAATAGACGCTAAATATGTGCATATATATATTATGTTTAAAAGTGCGAACCCACATACTCTTGTTTACCGGACGAACGCTCTACCAATTAAGCTAGAAAGGAGCATATAGATTCCAACGATAAATCGACGATCCGCCAAGATCTTGGACATACGTCAAAATTTACGAATTGCTGTTTCTGAGGCAAAAAAGTTAATTTTAAGACGGGCATCGGCCTGTTGACATAGCAGTCATAATTATATCCACCAACTGCCAACATTCCCCGGGATTTACGTATTGTCGTTAAAAAAATCAACAAACAAACCCTCAAACTGATAAAATCTCGTTTATTTCAGAGATATTGCAAAAATTAAGAAAATAATTGGTATAAAAAGTGATCATATTATTTTGTAACTTCTACTTTATTAATTTAACAATCCCGTTAATTTCACTTAAATAATAAGTACTGTTATAACATTACCTAAACTCGATTTGTGTAGTGTAATTATTAGTAGTAGTTCTAATTGTTAGTTTTATATTAAGGACTTGTTGTGCGCGGACCAACGCAATTGTTTATTATATTTAGTTTAGTTTTATTTCTATGTTTACCTTCAACGTTTATTGAACTGTCCCTTCATTTCATTTTACAACTCTTTGTCCAATTTTAACGTTACTCTGTCTTTTTACCATTACGTGTTCAGTTCCAAATTCATTGTATTACCTAAAACCTTTTGCTATTTATATTAGTTAGATCGTATACAATTGTAACCACCTTACTTTGACATTCACCGCCAATTCTATACTCCTAATACATATTTATTGTTTTTATAACTTAGCACCCTCCAATCGCATGATTCCGACTCTTAGTCTGTTTGTTTACAAAACATGCAACAGCGAAGGACCACCCGTTGCGTTCGATTCTGGGAATATTGCCGACCTAAAGGGTATATAGAGGATGCCCCTTCAGGGAAACAAGAGAGAATCATCCTGTTGTCCAAACACTCCGTGTATCTCCGCTGTTACATGTGTCAGACAAGTGATTTGCAAATTGTCCTAAGTAAAATTACTCTTTTCGAAACCGCGTATTGTATTTCTGAGTAATAAACGTAGTTTAGAACAAGTGAGTGTTCTATTTAAACCCGGACAAATCGGTTGTGGACGAGCGGAACCATAATTGTAGTTAATTTAATGTAATTATTAAGTTCGAATTACTTTTTTTCCGTACCTAGCTGACACTTTTGTAAACAGGTTCTGTGATCCAAGCATTATATTATGTCAAAGTCTTCTACCTATACAGGGTTTTCCACGGAACTGGCTGGTTAGAAGTTTTCCGGCTAACGAAATTCCTCAGTTTTAAAAAATTGGGGTTTGCAACAATTTGGCACTTACTTCTTTCTAAAATATTTTCACCTTTTTTGCACTTCCGGTTAACCGGAAGTCGCCACGAACTTTGTTATTTTAAATGGAACACGCTATATATTATTACATTTTTGAATTTACCATAAAATTCTATGACGATTACCATTAGGGTATCTTATACCTCTTCAACTGTTTCTAAGATATTACGATTTTTGTTAAAATTTTGACATTTACATTGTTGTATGTAATTGATTAATTCTCACTTGATTTATGTGTCAGAAATCTCCGACTTTGAAATCAACAAGTACTAACATTGTTTTACCAAAACGTAGAAAAAAAATTCAGTGACATTATACAGGAGGTTTAAAAATTAGTGACATATCCAAGAATTTTGAATGTTGCAAAACTTAATTTTTTCAAATAGAACACCATGTACATTTTTCTATTTTTGGATGTACAATTAAATTCTATGCCGATTTGCTGTAGCATTCCCTATATCCATCTTCAGTAATTTTCTTTTAAATTACTCGTTTTGTTTATTACCGCTTTCAAATGGCCGAATATTTCTATCTGGTGGCCATGACATTAAGATCACAACAATTTATTATTATAGTAAGTATTATTGTTATAATCATTGTTTGTTACACGTCGCGTGTTCAGATAAATGCACATTATTATGGAACTTATGAATTAGATAATGAAAAATATTGAAGGAGCTTATTTTAACCTGGATACTTTAAATTTATTTTACATTCACTGAGAATGCAGGATGAACTTATAGAGAATTTACAGTAATTATATGAATTTATTTTCGGCTAATATATCTAATAAAATTCAGAACACTTTGAAATAATACATTACACAGATTAACACTGTACGCAACTTCGGTACTACCAAGCAAGATTTAATGATTCGTGTGACGAGAACGTTTGATGAATTAGACCCAGTTGAAGTGAGAAAGTATAAGGCGACACATTAAGACGTCGAATAATAAAATGCTTGACGTAACGGAATTCACATTGAGCATTTTTTTGGATGCTCTATGTCATGGTTCAAGGTTTATGCTGCTTGTAAATTGCATTTGTTAAATATGCATGTATCTAAAAATTCTTCATAAAATACTTATAATTTTGAAAATACTTTAATATAAAAAACTTTAAAACATTTGTCTGACAAGCACACTACCTTTAGTGAAACAATTTTTGTTATGTTTGACGTCGTTATCGTTTATGCCATTTCCCTTAATTTGAAACCAAGCTATTAAGAGAAATCATTTCAAAATTTTCTGGATTCCGTTAGATATATTAACAACCAATAATTCCTTTAATTACATTGAATTCTCTATAAGTTCTCCTGCATTCTCAGTGAATCTAAAATAAATTATAGTATCTAGGTTAGAATAAGCTCCTCCAATATTTTTCATTATCTAATTCATAAGTTCCACAATAATATTAATCGATCTGAACACGCGACGTGTAACAAACAATTATTATTACAATAATACTTACTAATAATAAAATTGTTTTGATGTTAATGTCATGGCCCACCAGATAGAATTATTCGGCATTTGAAAGCGGTAATAAACAAACGAGTAAATTAAAAGAAAACTACTGAAGATGGGTATAGGGAATGCTACAGCAAATCGGTATAGAATTTAATTGTACATCCAAAAATAGAAAAATGTACAGGGTGTTCTATTTGAAAAATTAAGTTTGGCAACATTCAAAATTCTTGGATATGTCACTAATTTTTAAACACCCTGTATAATGTCACAAATTTTTTTTTCTACGTTTTGGTAAAACAATGTTAGTATCTTGTTGATTCAAAGTCGGAGATTTCTGACACATAAATCAAGTGAGAATTAATCAATTACATACAACAATGTAAATGTCAAAATTTTAACAAAAATCGTAATATCTTAGAAACAGTTGAAGATAGGTATAAGATACCCTAATGGTAATCGTCATAGAATTTTATGGTAAATTCAAAAATATTATAATATATAGGGTGTTCCATTTAAAATAATAAAGTTCGTGGCGATTTCCGGTTAACCGGAAGTGCAAAAAAGGTGAAAATATTTTAGAAATAAAGTAAGTGCCAAATTGTTGCAAACTCCAATTTTTTAAAACTGAGGAATTTCGTTAAGCCGGAAAACTTCTAACCAGCCAGTTCCGTGGAAAACCCTGTATAGTTACGTTCAATAGGTGTATGTGATACAGCCATTGTTGTAAAGATGGCGCCTCTCCTATATCACTCAAACACGGTTATAAAAAGTTGATTTGGTGCATTTACCGGAAAAAAACATTGTATACTGGCAAAGGAGAGTTTACAAACGTCACATAGAGAACAAAAAACTTCTTAAATTAAGAACCCTTAAGTCCTTACCTGAACTTTTCTTTGTAATTTTACTGTAAAACGAGTAAAACTTCTATGGAAATTATCACTACTCTAGAAATTTTACTTGTAAAGTTGTGAATATTCCATGCTTCTAAAAGTAAAATACCCTGTACGGTTTTAAAGGCACAAAATTACTCCAAAATCGTACATGAATTTTACCGAAAATTTTTTAGTGTATGGGAACTGTATTAAAATTGAATGACTAACCACGTACAACAATATTTTAGATTATTTTCGAAACAGCCTGTATATTCAAGTGAATACGTAGGAGTATTTAGCACGTCAATCGCCTCAATCAGCTGATTACCCTTAATGATCTGCAATTTGTTTTATATTTCTCTCATTTTAAAACGAATTACGACACCAAAATGAAGGCGAAAATGATAAATTATATTTAATTAATATTTTTTTTTTACCTGTACCTAGATGTTCCAATTAAATGTAAAAATTCATTTAACACTTTAATGTTCATTTCAAAAACGTTTTTTTTTTCTAGGAAATTTAAACAAAATTGCCACAACGTATATAAATAAATTGTCACAATAAATCCCAGGATATTACATTAAATTAGGTACAATATAGAATATAACCGCTACTTTCATAAAATAGGTGAATTTTTCCCATTATTATATTATGAGAGACAAAAATAAATTTTCTGTACATGCTATTGTGTTTGCAGTGGTCATACATTCTCTGATATTAGTTGCAGCTGGTTTATTTTATGTATTTTTTTTTTGATGAATGACTTCCTGGAAGTGTCAGGACATTAATATTTTCATATCACTGGTCGATCTAATAAAAATAGCAGATTCCATTTCTGTATGCCGGCCAATAAACAACAAACAAATAATGGCAGGGTATCGTTGCATTTTGTTAGTAATTCTGCTGTTGGTAATAAATAACTTTTGGGTATTATCAAATTTCGGCATTCGTTGTAAAGAATTTATTGTTTTAGCAAAATTCCTTTGGATATAAGCCTTCCTCTTGGAATTACAAGAAGATAGTCGTACCAAGTGATAATGACGGGCAAATTAGCCCAAATAACTTGACACCACCACCAAATCAAGCCCAAGTTGTGGAAGCCACAACGCAGGCACTGTCAAGTACTGTAGGTAAGTGTTTGCATAACGAAATTTAGATTTGGGCATTTTAGTATGTCACCAAAAACACTCGTTCAAGTAAGCATTTTGGAGTAATTTTATCTGATAAAAGCTAATAATAAGCGAAACTTTCGGAGTATTTTTAATATCAAAACTCTTCTTAAAATAACTTTAAAGGTAGTTCAAATAATGCGGCACTAAGTTCTCAGATTAGATTAAATTAGGATTTAGGAGGTCTATACGCTAAAAGAATGTTGATAAATTGCTGTAAGATTTTGGGGCAATTTTGTGCCCCTAAAACCAGTACAGGCAAATACCAAATCGACTAATTCGAGCATTTGGAAGTAATTTTTATATTAAAACAATAATGAAGGAAAATAATTTGAAGATAATTAATTCACAAATAATTTATTAGAAAGCCCTAAAAAATAATTCAACACCAAATCAACTCCAGATTATAATCAGTGACTTACACACAACTATGGTTTAACGGACGTGATAGAGGTCTCGGAAATATCCCGATACACCACGAATCACTGTGTCGGACGAGCTAGCTCGGGATTCCCGAGATAAATATACAGGGTGTTTTGAAACATCGTGTAAAGATTTTAAGGCATGTAGTACGATCGAAAATAAGGTTAAAAGTCATAATAAATATATGTCCACAATCACCCGTTTACGAGATAACAGCGAGTGTTCCTAGTAGCACATGGATAACATATCCAGTAACAGGTGCTTATCAGCTATTGTTTTATGACAGTTAATTTGACGTTTTGTGGAATTTGTAGCAATTAAATGGTTGCTTATTCTAATGCTGAAATGAGCGATATGGTGTTCATATACGGTCGTGCTAATGGGAATTCTTTACAAACACGTCGCTTCTATGCTGAAAGCGTTCCTGATCGCAACTGCCTTCGCATGTGATGTTCAGACGATGTTTCAACGACTAAGAGAAACTGGTTCGTTTGAGAAGCGGTCTTTCTGATACTGACGGCAGAGAATAGCTGTCTCTTACAGATAGAAGATCGAATTTGAATATTATTGATGAAAATCCCGAAACTAGCGTTAGAAGAATTTCGACTCAAGTGGATGTAAGCAGCATCTTGTTTGGGGAACTCTTCATGAGCAACTCCTATACCCCTACCATATCCAACGGGTACAAGCCCTTACTGCTCCGGATTATCAAGCAGAAGGGCTTTCTGTGAGTGGTTTTTGCGAACAGCTGCTGATCGGCCAGATTTCGCTGATAACATCCTTTTCACTGATGAAGCTGGTTTTTACTAAAATGGAATATTTAATTTCCACAACAATCACGTTCGGTGTGACGAGAATCCTCATGCTACCGTTGAAGCCAGGCACCAGCAACGTTTCTCTCTAAACATCTGGTTAGGCATGATAGGGGAACGGTTGCTAGGACCGATTGTTTTGCCACAACGCTTAACAGGTCCTGCATACCTCGAGTTCTTGGAAAATACTTTACCTGAACTTTTGGAAGATTTACCTATAAATCTAAGACTGAACCTCTGGTTTATGCAAGATGGAGCACCACCGCACTTTACGCGTGCTGTTAGGGAACATCTTAACGATGAATTTCCTGGGAGATGGATAGGATGAGCAGGTCCCATTGCTTGGCCTCCAAGGTCTCCCGATCTAAACCCGTTGGACTTTAGTATCTGGGGTTATTTGAAAAGTTTAGTGTACGTAACACCGGTAAACGATCTTCCAGAGTTGCGTCAACGTATAGAACACTGTTGTCAGTTAATACGAGAAAAACTCTTGTTTTTTGAAAGAGCGCGCGCTTCCTTTGAAAGCAGATGTAGATCCTGTGTCGAAATGGAAGGACGTCATTTTGAACATCTTCTTTAGTTATAATTTATTTTATGTTAAAATGCAATAACATCTTAATAAAAATCGCTAAAGCAAACTTATTCTGCAATTGCGATAAAAAATCGCTGTTATCTCGTAAGCGGTTGATTTGTGAACATATGTTTATTATGACTTTTAACCTTATTTTCGATCGTACTACATGCCCTTAAAATCTTTAAACGATGTTTTAAAACACCCTGTATATGCTATATTAAACGTTTAGCGTACTAATGTGCCAGGGCTTCGAAACGTTTCGCTTAAGTCATCAAGGCCACGCTTAAAACCCACTAAGCGAAGCGTGGTCAACCAAGCTGGGTCTTTTTTTTTCATATTCTGTTTTTTTTTAATCGCAGGTAGAAAGATTATTTACACAGGGATTACGGGTTAATATGAAGTAACACTTGATAAATCATTTCCAGAATGCTTTTTCTAACTGCTTAAACATGACTTATTTACATATTTTATATAAGCAGGTGCGAGTCCACAAATAAAATTACGTTCTGTATTGTATGGAACAATGGAAAAATGCAGTTTTTTAATTTACATATAGGTAATAGATTCTAGTCTAAGTTTTCATATTTGTTTTATTATTATCATAAACTAGAGATAAAACATGCATCTATAACAAAAACAAAAAGATAAAATCAGCACATTGTGTGTACACATCATTATTAGAAAGTATGTTTAATAGTTGTTCCAAGCGCAATGGACGAGGTTTCAATACAGGTCTCAGGAAATTGCAGTCACTATACGTCAACGAGATCTCAACAAGGCATTGGTGACGTATGCAGAAATGTATCAAAGCCTCAATGAGCTAGCTTGTGTTGAACCCTACACACAACCTCCCAAGTCTTCCAAATATGGATGCTTGGTTTAGACCATTTTTGATGCGGCACCAATTAATTATATACACCATTTCGAATACTTTGATCTAATATTAATTTTGAAGCACTTTATACGACGAAAATAAGTTTTCTAAGCAAATAATTCCACAGGAAGCTCAGAAAATGATTCCAGTAGTATCACGATAGCTCCAAATCAGCCCCAGGTTGACACTACAACTCAGTCATTAACACTTCCGCAGGTAAGTCATCTAAATGTGGAAATCTACTTTTCGCCACTTTCTAAATATATCAATATTTCCTTATCCAAGCTTCTGGGAGCAATTCTGCTTAAAAAAAGAATACGTAAATACAAACTATAAAATTTATTTTGAAGCACCTTTATTAACGTTAATAATAATCTCTGATACAAATAATTTATTAGGAAATGCTGGGAATAGTTCTACCAACATAACACCATCCCAATTCAAGTAATTACATTTCCATCGCCACCAATCTCCACAGGTTAGTTTTGGATTATCTAGGCTTAGGTTTCAACAATGGGGAAACAATTTTAAACAATAATGAGATAAATATTTTTTAACGTCCCGAAAAGTCTTCAATACCAAACCAATTCCAGATTATCTCAAATACAACTCAATGACCTACAACCACCCAAAAGAAAATTTTGCAATATGCACACTAAAAAATTATTGGTAAAATTCCCCGTACGATTTTGGGGCAAATTGGTGCCCCTAAAACCGCACAGGTATTTTACATTTAGAAGTAATATTTCTAACTATAAGTAATTTAATTTAGGCCACTTTTGGCACGGCACAGAATAATTATTTAAATAATTTGCATATTAATATTGTGTTCTAAACTTAATTTTGAAGCATTTTATAAATCAAGTTTTCCAAATATGGATGGAGTCTAGGTCATTTTTGATGCGGCACAAATTAATTGTATACACCATTTCGAATACTTTGATCTAATATTAATTTTGAAGCACTTTGTGTGATAAAAATAAGTTTTTTAAGCAAATAATTCCACAGGAAGCCCAGAAAATGATTCAAGTAGCATCACGTTAGCCCCAAATCGACCTCAGATTGAAACAACAACCCAGTCATTAAAACTGCCCACAGGTAAGTCAGCTAAATATGAAATCGAATTTTTGCCACTTTGAAAATATATC
Organism: Protaetia brevitarsis; assembly: GCA_004143645.1. NCBI lineage: Eukaryota > Metazoa > Arthropoda > Insecta > Coleoptera > Scarabaeidae > Protaetia > Protaetia brevitarsis. Next base: position 477,256 of record RXPK01000282.1, on the reverse strand, counting down.
AATATTTCCTTATCTAAGCTTCTGGTAGCAATTCTGCTTAAAAAAAAATACAATTATAGTTTATTTTGAAGCAACTTATTAATGTTAATACGCAAATAATTTATTAGAAAATGCTGGGGATGGTCCTGCCAATATGACACCACCCCCTAATTCAAACAATTACAACTCCATCATCACAAAATTCAACAGGTAAGTTTTGAACATCTAATTTTGGGTTTGAGCATTTTTGAACATTAGAAATCGTTTATTTGAAAGGATCTGGAAACAGTTCTAACCTTCCCCCATCGACAGGAGGTAAATCTTAATGAGAATTTATAGTAAAATTTATTTTTAATCGTATATTTTACATAGGAATTTCTACGAATCCACCAGCGCCAGAAAATATTGAAGGTAAGTCAATTAATTAACCATCTTTATAAGTTAGATTTCTTGCACCGTTTTAAAGGCAATCGTACTCCTGAAAATCCTGGGACAACATCAGAATCTACAGAAACAAGTGAGCAAGGTAAACAATAAAAAAGATTACTCAGATTTAAAAATAAAAATTTTTGACACAATTTAAAGCCGTCACACTTACTGAAGATTCCACAATTCGAATAGAAAATGCAGGTAAAAATATAAATATATGCAAAATTTGAGAATTTGGATAGATTTACTTTTTTTTCTCTCAAAGACCAAAATAGCTCAGATGAGGCTCTCAGTGGAAACTCCTCGATAAACCACCATAGAAATCCAGATGTATATCTGAAAAGATTTGTCCAAAAATACTCTAATGTTATCGAGAAGAGTTTTTTGACTCTTAAAGAATTTGTTGAAGGGCTCAAAATAAATGACACTGCTGCATCTATAGAAGAAGGTACTTGCATTATAAATAAACAAACAAAAAACGGTTTAAAATTAGTGTTTTTCAAGTCCCAGGGGATCCTTGTGATGAAATTGTTGACATACCAACTGAAAATCCAACTTCTCCACCAATAAGTAAAGGTATAAGTACTTTTTTTTATATTACACTACAAATTATCGTTAGTAGAAGTTCAAAATCAAAATATTCTTAGATGATTCCCAGGATATCCATCCGAGAAAAGGTACTTTGCCCAATAATAACCACACGAATCTCACTAGACGTAATCAAAATGGTAATAAAAAATATTTTTATATGATTTATATCACGCTAAAATCGTTCAAAAGCAGGGGAAAATTTTCTGAAATGGATTCTAATCAGTAAAAGCCGATTAGGTAAGTAAAAAACGAAAGATACATTAAAAATTACACAAATCCATATCATGGCAGAACCAAAAGTCAAAAATCCTTCAACACATTCAGTAAACATTTCGTTAGCATTTGAGAAACATCCCAGATTCGTACCAGGAACGATAGTTGTCGAAATCCGCCCAGGCAGAGGTTAGCAAAATATTTTTTTTTGTTTTATATATATTTTGTGAGCATTTTATATTGGATTTTGTTTTCTTCAGGTAATAACAGACCATCAAATCAAAATAATCCACCAGGGTTCACATTCCGACCTCCGCAAGGTAAAATATTCAAAATAACCATAATTATTCTTGTATGTATAATTTTTTAAACATAAATTTAGTTAATTCACCAACACTTAACGTGAATGCAAACAAATCAGTGGCTCAAAGAGATATTTCAATCGACAGCCGACAGTTTTCCCCGAAACAAGGTAGAAAAATATAATATTTAATAATTACCCATTAACGTATCAAACAACGATTTCAAATTTAGCGCCAAATCAACCGTCTTTCAATCACCCATCGCCAGGTAGTACGTGATTTTTTTTTTTAAATTTAAATCGTTAAATTCACAAGTATCGCATCTACAGGGAAGTTTTACGGTCCTAAAATACATTCAAAATCCCTCGAAGCTCCGATAAAAGGACCTCATTTTCATAATAACACCCCTTTAAAACGCCGGAAACGTTCCCAAAGTAACGACGTGGTAAAAATCCAAAAAGGATCCCAAACGAAAAACAGCGGTGAGTTTATGTTAAAAATAACCGTTAAAAAGACGTAAAATAATCCTTTATCTGCGCAAAGCCGATTGTATCGCCTTCGGTACGCCCAGATCCAACAGGCAAAGTAAGTAAAAACGGGTTTCGTAATTCAAAAGTGACGAGAAATTTACCTTGTTTATATAGCGACAACATCGACGGCATCTTCGGGGATAAATGAGGATTTGCAAACACTTTTACGGCTGTTGAGGAATAGAGGAAGGTCGCAGACAACCAGAAGGAGCGGTTGAGATATATTTTTATTTTATTTTATGCAATTTTCAATGGTTAAATACAAATAAAATGTTGGAAAATGCGTTACAACTTTTAAATATAGATTTGCTGTTAAATGAAACATGCGCCATCTATGGGAGAAAGGATCGAGTTAAAATCGATACCGGTAAAGCAGATCTCTCAAATAATTAAACGAAGGAAATTTTTAATAATAAATATCTTTAGAAGCATTATTTAGATGCAGTTTTAAATAATATTTACTAATTTTAATTTAATATAAATAATTAAAGCTTATTTAAGGGTTTTTAAAACAATATTCTAGTGCGCATGCACTAACTGTCAATTTATCGATTGACAACTAACCTCCCTCTCAATTGGAATTTTATTTGAATTTATCCAAGTGAAACCGTATTTTAAAACCAAATTTAATCATTACTCTTGGTAAAAATAATCCAGAAACGATGTCTTCATATCCCAACGCTGAAGTATTGGCTCTCATCAAGCAATTAGTATCGAAACTTACGCATTTTGAGGTATCTATACGTTTACTTTAACCTTAAATTTGTCATGTACAACATTTTCCAACAGGAGGCTCCGGAGTTATTCAATCACGTCGAGAAACACGTCATTAACTGCGTACACAACGCCGATTCAATGGTATTCCTCAAGAAAAAGGACATCGATCGTAGCATGACCAGCCTATCTGACAAGTTCATATTCCACGGCCTGCCCGTTCAGGCCAACGACCTCCTGCGACACTACGAGAACTTCCTGCCCAACACCACGCCCAAAGATCAATGCGAGTGCCGTCTGAATATCATCAAATTCCTCTTGTGTGTGGCCGAAAGTCCTACCAGCAAATTCTTAACAGATCCCCAAGAGATTTCCGTAATACAACAGGAGGAGGAGATCGACTGGCCTGCATACTTGAAGGAGGGAATCGGACGATGGACGCCACCACCCGATGAATCATCGGTAGATGCAGTAGTAAATGTCTAAAGTGATGGGTTTTTATAGTGCAGTGAGTTTTAGGATACTTGGTCTGATATTACCGAATCGGATTCGTCGATTAATGACAGCCCGAAAATTAGGGAGATTTTGCCGAAAGTGATCTTGAGGGGTGATTCTGAAGAGAAATTAGAAATGATGGAGTTTCAAAGGATTTGGTGCGAGATTCGATACAAGATGGGTGGTTTCTTAAGGATTTTGTGTATAAAGTGCCTGAAAGTACAAATGTGGATGCGAATATTGCGATACATTGGTAAGTTTTATAGTAAAATGTTGTTCTTTACTGTGAATTGTTGTAAATGTTGTAAATATTCTTCATTTGAATACTGCTTTCAGCAGATTTATTTTGTTTTTAGTTATAAACAAATTACTTTCATTTATAAACATATTATCCTCATTTTTTAGACTTTCACAATTGCAAAAAGCATTGATAAATTAATACATTTTAATTAGATTGATTTTAACTAAGGACTTATGAAAAACATAATCTTATTTTGCTTTTAGTCCTTTTTCTATGGATTCTATCAATTCACTCAATATTTTTTCTAGAAGTTTTTATTCATGAAATTATTTCTAACGATAAGCAAATTCTCCTTTTCTTATTTCAAGGGATATAGTCACATTACTATAGAATAGATCGATAAATATTTCTTGAAAGTAATAAAAAAAATGACTGTTTTGAGTTGCATTTTTGTTATTATTTATATAGCAATTTGTAGGAGTTATATTTCTACCTAAAATTAGTCTTCTTCAAGCTAACTAAATCAACTATTAGAATAAGTTCACTAAAAATTAAGGGTAATTTGCTTATTGAAATATAAAATTGTCACAAAAGCTATATAAAATTAAATATATTTTAAATTGATTCTATTATGAAGAAACAGGAAAAATATTAATTAAAGCAGAATAAAGTACTTCTAAAATATAAATTGTAACTTTAAAACTGAGAAGACAAAATAGCAATGAATTTTAAATGTCAAAAGTGGTCTAAAGAAGAAGGAGTAAAATAGTTTTTCTCTATATAATTATTGAAAGAAATCTTTCTCGGATGTAAATGTTAATAATTATATAATATTATAATATTAATTATTGTATTCACCTGCATTTTATCTACTTTACCAAAAGATTTATTTGAATAACTGTTATAAAAAGAAAAATTGTCTTAAATAATTAACTATTCAGGACTTAACTTTAATCAAGAAACAGTATTTCTTTTTTTAATCCACATAATTTACATTTTTTTTTCTACAAATTACACTGCTTTCATCTCCAAACCTCTACTCACACAAATAATGAAAACATAAAATAACATCTGAATAAGAAATTATTGAAGTTAGTGCCAGAATCGTTGTAGTTTTCTTCATTTGAATGTTCTTTTTGGGGAATTATTGTTTTGTTTTTCTGAAAGTTATTTTAATGTAAAATTTAGACGAAATAAAGAGGTGTTAACATTATCTTATTTATGAAGTTGATTCTTACAGCAATAAGCAATTTTGTTCCTTATTTTGAGGAATGCTCATTACACCTTTAAATTGCTATTGTCCTGTAACAAAATTCTATTTTTTTTAACACCATTTGCAAAGAAATGTAAACTACTTTCCTAGTAAACCAAATTCAAATTTCCCTCAATTATTTTTAGTAACTTCAACATTAAAGAACGAAGTTGCCTACAATTTTATAAAACATTAATAGTTATTTGAATACCTGTAAGTTGAAGTTACTAAAAATAGTTGCGGGAAATTTGAATTTGGTTTATTGGGGTCTTATCTATTTTCAAGTAATTTTCTCAAAAATTATAGCACGTTTTGATGCAAATCTACACTCATACAAACAATGAAATTATAAAGCAACATATCTGAATTAGAAACTATTCAAGTTAGTGCCAGAATTGTTCAATATTCGCATTGCTTGGTTGCTCTTCTCAAAGGAGTTGTCATTTTGTTTAGCTGTTCTTTTGTTTTTTGACATCTAAAAAAAATGCTTGCTTCTATAGTTAGTTATATTATCTTTTTGATACTTTCAATATTGCAAAAAGCGTTTAGGAGTAGAGTGACGCTGTTGTGTGCAGCTTATTATTGGCGTTAGTTGTTATGTAGGAGAAAAACAACAATTAAATTTAGAAATTATTAAAGTCAAAACGGTAATAATTGGAAATTACACAATTTATTGAAGATAAGACAATAATTTTGTTTCGTTTCATTGCACTTCTTTTCTCTATTCACGCAGCGAATAGATTTTATCGTTCAATTAACCTATTTCACGATTTTAATTGCTTTATATTTGAACTTGTCATAATAAAATATTATTCTTTTATGGCTTACTTTTCAATTACAGGGACGAATATTTAGAGCACACAGTGCAAGGCTTAATCCCGATCAAACGTTCAAGTATAATATCGGAATTTTGCATCTTGCGCGAATTAATTTGGCAATGTTTCGCCCAACACAATAGTTTCACCTTCAATTTCGTCGGCAACGATCTACTGCCCAAAGAAAATGTTACGATTTCAAGCGTTCGACCTGTAGGTTAAAAAAAAATCACCCCTTTTTGATATGATCTTAATCTCATCGCATTTTAGGTATCTCTACAGACGTTTTTACACAAATTTCTACCATACATCAACTTATTACATGATTTCCGTTCGTTTCACGAATCATTATTCAACCCCAACGAATACGTATCAGCTCCAGATACCTATCGAAGCTACGACAACGCTTTGATCAACTTTATCAAACCAGTTTGGCAACGCTTAGTTGATTTAGAAAGGGATATATTGAGACAATGTAGAGATTTTTACGAGATGTTTTAGCCGTGCAAAAAATGTATTATTTCTATTTTATTTTAGCGTCAACGCATACCTTATTGACGTTAGAGAACGATTTTAAGTCGATTTTTCATAAAATGTTCATCGTGAAGGAGATACATCAAAACGTGGTGTTGGATTTCCGAAACAACGATGCTATGATCTGTTCTACGACGCTTTTGTCGAGGTTACATCGTGGATTGGTGCATTGTATCTCGAAAGACGAATTGGATGTGTATTTGACGTTGTATTTGGAGAGTTTGTATAAATATTTCGCCGTTATAAATCTGTGGGTGAAGAATGATACCTTGATTGACCTTTACAATGAGTTTATCGTGAAACAGTAAGTGGTTTGTTTAATTTTAGTTTTTTTTTTATGTATATATAATCCAGTTTTGACTCTGTGTGAGTGATGTAATTTAATTAGAAAGGTAAACAATAGAAAAACAGGCCACTTTCTCACAAAATTCTTTAATAAGACCAGGTAGATTTTATTAAGGAATTTTGTCAGAAAGTGGGCCGTCTTTCTGTTGTTTATCTCCTTATTTCTTTTTATTTAACTGTTAATGGAATTGAAGCAGTTTTTATGTTTTTTTTTTAGGGTGAATTTAGTACCGAATGTGACGACTGATGTTACAGATTTTTCATATACCAGCGTCTTCGTCGAAAAGTAAGTTTTATTTTAAATGTTTTGGGGAAAATTTTTGTAATGGAAGCAAACTTTAAAATTTACTTTATAATATTTCTAGATTAATTTTTTTTTTAAAGCCACGAATTCTCAAAGATATTTGATTTATTTATCAATTGTTCTTATAAAATATAATTAATTAATAACCTAGTTGATAGGTGTTACAATTTCCGAAAAAAAATGAAAATTTACAATTCAATATACATAAAATAAAAGATATGTTAATTAAAAAGCAACTTTCCAACTTTATTCAATAAAAAGATATAAAAAAAATACATCAAATTAAAAACAACAAAAAAGTCAACAGGGTGCCCCAGGGCTCAATTTTCAGTCCTGTTTTGTTTTTAATTTTTATTAATGACATCGTTGACTTGATTAATTATTCTTTGTTTATTTATGCAGACAATACCTCTGCAGTTGTTACAGGAATTGATCCTATCAATGTACAGGATAGGGCAAATACATTATTCTCGGAACTGAATCAATGGTTTACAACCAATAGACTGCATCTAAATCTTTCAAAGACTAATTATATGTTTGTTGTTATTTGAAAACAACTATCCCACTTTAGTCAATAGAAACACACATTAAAAAAAAATAGATCAAATTAAAAACAACAAAAAGGTGAACAGAGTGCCACAGGGCTCAATTTTGAGTCCTGTTTTGTTTTTAATTTTTATTAATGACATCGTTGACTTCAATAATTATTCTTTATTTTTGTATTTATGCAGACGATACCTCTGTAGTTGTTACAGGAATTGATCCTATCAGTGTACAGGATAGGGCAAATACATTATTCTCGGAACTGAATCAATGGTTTACAACCAATAGACTACACCTAAATCTGTCAAAGACTAATTATATGTTTGTTGTTATTTGAAAACAACTATCCCACTTTAGTCAATAGAAACACACATTAAAAAAAAAATAGATCAAATTAAAAACAACAAAAAGGTGAACAGAGTGCCACAGGGCTCAATTTTGAGTCCAGTTTTGTTTTTAATTTTTATTAATGACATCGTTGACTTGATTAATTATTCTTTGTTTATTTATGCAGACAATACCTCTGCAGTTGTTACAGGAATTGATCCTATCAATGTACATACATTATTCTCGGAACTGAATCAATAGTTTACAACCAATAGACTGCATCTAAATCTTTCAAAGACTAATTATATGTTTGTTCACCCGGCGAGATCTAAATTAAACTTTGATGTCAATATTTCTGTTAACAACTATTTTTTATCGCCTAGGGGTGAGGTAAAATTGGAATTTATATAGATGAGACTTTAAGCTGAGAGAGACATTATACCGATGTTATTATTACTAAAATAAATAAAGCTTGCTATCAAATTAGGGACTTAAAAAGTTTATTGCCCTTAGAGGCGATACTGTCTTTTTACTATAGTGAGGTGTATTCTAGGCTGAAATATAGATTGCCTTCTGAGGGTCGTCAAGTCATGCACGTGGGGTTTTTCTAGCTTAGAAAAGAATTGTCATGTTATTTAACTTTAATAAAACAACATACCAGACACAAAGTGTCCCAAATATATACATTTCTATTAATTGTCAGCTAGAACTTTCGGAAGCAATACAAAAAAATGTTAAAACCATACTATTGTTTACTAGTCCACGAACCTCTTGAAAACTATAAAAAATCCTTCACACAAACTAAACAAAAGTCATATATAATATCACTTGTAATGATTGTAACAATACATGACTGTATGATGTATGTAATGTCATTACATTCTTAAGTAATATATAATATTAAGTAAGTAATATAATACACTCTTAAGTACTATGGATTTCATAACAATTGAAATATTCCTACTCTAATTTAACAATTTCCCTATGATTGTTAATAACAAATAAAAATAATACAGTAGCCTCGCAATTATGTGATTACTGATTTATGTGAAAAACTGAAATATGTAAACAAAAAAAAGTGACAGAATGAAATTCACAGAATCGCGAGTCTACTGTAAATCAGTCAGCATTCGCCAAGAATACTGATTATATATAATATACTTATATACAGTGATGTCGTAAATTGTGGTCACCCCTTCATAACTTTTGAACGGAATGACAGAAAGCAATGAAACAAAAACAAGGTGAAATTAGAGAGGATTGTGATTGCCTATACGCACATGGCTTCTGATGTAAAATAGAGGGCGTAGCTGTCTAAAATTTTAAATGGGAAGTAATTTCTCATAGAAGCTCATCGCAACGAAGAATAACATATAAAGTTTCACGTCAAAAAATCAAACCAAAGTTGCACAATAAAATTTGAAAAAAAAGGAATTCGACCGGAATATGTGAATATCGAAAAATTGGAGCATCGAACCATCATCAACTACCTGTATTTGAAGGGGTTAAGAGGTAAGCAGATTTACGAAGGTATGCTTAATACCCTTGGCAATCAATGTCCTTCGTATGTGACTGTGAAAAATTGTATTGCGAGCTTCAAAAGGGATAAATTTTCCATCGAAGATGAACATAGATCGGGAAGGCCAGTTTTTGTGTCCGTCCCCGAAAATGTTGTTGCAGTTCGTGACACGATTTGGTCAGGCCGTTGAATTGGGCTAAAACGAATATCTGCGGCACTGAGTATTTCATATGAACGCGTCCATTATACAGGGTATTCCACGTAACTGGTTCATTAAAAGTTTATGATGTTCTATTATTTACTTATATTTGAGATTTTGACGCCAGTATCTGTTCGATTGGAACTATTAATGCAAAATACCTTAACCAAAATATCACTTCCGGTTGACCGGAAATGGATATCAACTTTGTTATTTTAAATAGAATGATATAATTTTTTATTCATTTTTGGATTCTACAACTATAAATACGTCAGTTTTCATTAGCTATTCCTATAGCAACATGTTGCCGTTTTTGAGTTATTTAAGTTTTTCTTTTTTTTTAGTCATAATCATTGCCTCATTGAGAAATTAATATCTCGGTTAATACTGCAAGTAGAGACTCCGAATTCGGTATGTTATGAATGTAGATATTACCCTAAGAAACGACAAGCTCACTTTACATTTTAACATACAGGGTGTTCAAAACTGAGGAACAAAGTGACATATTTTCAAATGTAGAAAACTCATTTTTTTTAAATAGAACACCCTGTATTTTAATTCGGAATTAGGAAGTAAATATCATCCCTTATCAATTTATATGAGCATTTCCTATACCTATCTTTAATACATTTTGAGATATGAGCGACTTTTTGTTAAACAGACTAAGTAGCCCTATCTTTAAATGTTTGTAGCTGGCTCTGAAATGGATTCACGTCAAATTCATGTATTATTTTTGAATAACCATGCAAAAATGTCTGTTCGAATAATCATTTCTATTAATATTCCGTTGTACGAAAGTGTAATTACAATGATATACATAAACACTTTTGGTTAGTCAATGAATTTGACATTAATCCCATTCAGAGCCAGCTATAAACACGCAAAGATAGGGCTACTTAGTCTGTTTTACAAAAAGTCGTTCATATCTCAAAATCTATTAAAGATAGGTATAGGGAATGCTGATATAAAGTGATAGGGGATGATATTTACTTCTTAATTTCGAATTAAAATGCAGGGTGTTCTATTTAAAAAAAAAGAATACTTAGTCTGTTTAACAAAAAGTCGCTCATATCTCAAAATCTATTAAAGATAGGTATAGGGAATGCTGATATAAAGCGATAGGGGATGATATTTACTTCTTAATTCCGAATTAAAATACAGGGTGTGCTATTTTAAAAAAAAATGAGTTTTCTGCATTTGAAAATATGTCACTTTGTTCCTCAGTTTTGAATACCCTGTATGTTAAAATGTAAAGTGTGCTTGCCGTTTCTTAGGGTAATATCTACATTCATAACATAGCGAATTCGGAGTCTCTACTTGCAGTATTAACCGAGATATTAATTTCTCAATGAGGCAATGATTATGACTAAAAAAAAGAAAAACTCAAATAACTCAAAAACGGCAACATGTAGCTATAGGAATAGCTAATGAAAACTGACGTATTTATAGTTGTAGAATCCAAAAATGAATAAAAAATTAGATCATTCTATTTAAAATAACAAAGTTGACATCTATTTCCGGTCAACCGGAAGTGATATTTTGGTTAAGGTATTTTACATTTATAGTTTCAATCGAACAGATACTGGTGCCAAAATCTCAAATATAAGTAAATAATAGAACATCATAAACTTTTAATGAACCAGTTACGTGGAATACCCTGTATAGTTCACGTCGATTTGAACATGAGAAAAATGTCCGCAAAATGGATCCCCAAATGTCTGAATGTTGATCAGAAACGTGTAAGGGTAGAAGCATCGCGTTGGATCTGAAAAAGATGCAGACTTCTTAAGTCATATTGTTACTGTGGATGAAACTTGGGTACATTTCTACGGCCCAGAAACAAAACTACAATCGATGGAATGGAGGAGACACTCTGATTTTCGAATTTTCTAAGCCCTAAGAAGTTTCGCGTTAAAAAAGTTACTAAAAAAGTTCCTGCTTCAGTTTTTTTTTTTGATTGCCATGGAGTAATCATGATTGATTTTCTGGATAAGGGTAGAATAATAACTGACAATCATTACTCGACGTTACTGACAAGTCTACGACAAGAAGTTGAGAAGAGAAGACGCGGAAAGTTGTTCAAAAGTGTTTTGTTTTTGCCTGCACACAAATCGCATGTTGCCACGCAAACAATTCGTGATTGAGGCTTCGAATTACTTGAACACCCCCTTTATTCATCAGATTTGGCTCCGTCCGACTTTCATGTCTTTCTTCAACTGAAAAAAAAAAGTTTAAAGGTGGTGATAAAAGCTGTGGAGATCTTCTTTGCCAAGCTAGATAAAAAAATCTTTTTGAAAGGTCTAGAGGCGTTGCAAGTTCGTTGTAATAAATGTATCCAATTAAAAGGAGAGTATGTTGAACGATAAAATATTTTAACTTTCAAATTTTGTATGCTTCTCTAAGTAAGTTAAGAATTTTTTAATACATCCTCCCAGTTCTTATTTGAATAGTTTTAATTTATACATACGCTGTAATAAGATGGTAAGTTTATTATAATTGGATTATAAAAGACTGTCTACTGTTACACTTCACTGTAAATTTCGTTTATATACTGCGTAAGTATTTGAAACCTGAAGATTCGGTTAGATTTTCTACAAAATTTAAGTTTTTTTTTTTAAAAACCTTAAAATTTAGATGTTAAAACAAGCACTTATTTTGTTCGAAGAATCTAAATATGCAATAAAACAGTGGAGGTACAATTTTGATAGTGATGGGCATAATCGAATGACGAAAAGGCAGGCATTCGATTGCATGAACGATTTATATGAATGATAATCGATTATGAATTATTGAAACGATAAGCATATATAGAAGAATTGGGAGGAATAATTCATACAAAAGGAAATATGAGAACCTAAAGAAAAAGGTCATTATATTAAGAATTAAAAAAAAAATACATAAAAAATGAAATGAGGACCTAAAAAAAACCTACAACCATCTTTCTCCAGCGAGTGTTGATCATTCGATTATGCCCATTACTAAACTTCGATACTTTTTGGGGCTTTTGGATTACACAGAAGTGTTGTAATATAAGAATAATTTTAAAAAGTAACCATACTGGACCCCATACATTCCTACAGTGAAACATTTTAAACGTCTGCAATATTCCGTGCCGTATAGCATAAATAATCCTCTATCTACGTGTATGCCTCATATTTTTAATCGTTTTTTTTTTTTACTTTTTTACACTTCAGCATCGATGACGACGGCAACATCGACTGCGAGATGGGTTTCGTCTTGCGAGAACTAAGCGAGATGTGCAAAGAAGATACGATTTTCAAACTGATATACACCGAAGTTTTACAAATCGGGAAAAATATACACTTCTTACGATTACTAAAGAAATTACACCTCCTAGATAACAATTTAGACGCAGGTGTGTTGTGACGAATCTGTTCGCTCTATTTAGTTAAAACCTAACGTTAGAATCGTTCTAGAATCTCTCTACGACGAACTCATCCGACGAGTACTGAAAGAAATCGCTTCGTATTTCGACCACGAGCTCAAAACCGACGATGATAAACTAATAATTGCCACTAACGACGATGAACCACAATATAAATTCCCAGCTACCTGTTTGGATTATTGTAAATACCCGACGGAAATGGATCGACTTGAGAATTTAGTCGACACCAGTGATGGGTTTTTAATGAATGCGTTTCGATCTTTTTTTACCGTCGAAACTAAACCGGAACTGAATGAAGCAGATAGTTTATACGATAAGTTCGATCGATTATATATTATATGTGATTTTTATTGATTTAGTTGATGTTTTTTTGTAGGATATCGGGGATGACTACGACGTTATATCCTGCGAAACAGATTATCGATAATGTATTGTCGCAGATATTGCGGGAAAGATACAGTCAATCGGGTTATCTGGTTAAAAGTATCTTGACTGTTGATTTTCAGATGAAGAAGCACTTCGAATTGCTCCGACATCTCTTCCTGTTTGAAGATGACATCATATTTCCGTTATATCAGAGATTATTCACGCAGGTAAGTCGAAAATTATGTAGAATTGTTTATTGTTAATATGTAAAAAAAAAAACTTGCTGGAATTTGTTTAAATTAATATTAAAGTTAATACTATTAATTATTATTAGCTTTATTCTATATAATGTCAAATCCATTGACTAATCATGTGTTTGGAATAGTAAATAAAAATCGTGAGTATTAGTGGCCTCGAGTTATCTTTAATTTCAGTAAATCATTTTTATTTTTCTTCTTGCCTGACCATCCGGTTTTTTTCAAAGGTTAACTACAATTTTTAATATAACATTTGTAAATACTATATTACAATGCAAAACTCTTTACTTTATCTCTTATTCTATAGTTAACTTAAAAAAACAGTCCATATTTTTCTATTAACTAATTGGTTTAAATTTCGTCATACATAATTATTTAGTAATCAGTTCAACTTTTAAAAAACTATTATTAAAACAACACATAGGACTGACACAATACATTTTAAAAAACAGTTGTTAACAAACTAAAGTGCATCTACTCAAAAATATAATTTGTATCGATAGTCTTTGAACTGTGTTTTTATATTTTTGTATAAGTGTTTGTGTACAACGCAATATTAATAGAAACGACTATTCTAACAGCGACATTCTCGTTTAATTTGACATTAATCCCATTCAGAGCCAGTTATGAATACTTAAAGATAGAAGTGTCTAAAAAGAAAAACATCCTTACATTCACCAAAAGTTTTCAATGTATTTCAAGACTACAGGTTTCGGCTTAAAAAACCATAAGCCATCATCTTCAGGTTTTATTTAAAAATGTCCTAACGCGAAATCTAAAATTAAAAAGTCAAAATGGACATTCAAATAAAGCAAAGATAAGGTTTGTAGTTAGTCTGTTCAACAAAAAGGCGCTCGTATCTCAAAATTTATTAAAGATAAATATAGGGGGATGATATTTACTTCCCAATTTCGAATAATACTGAAAAAAAAGATTGACTTTCCTGCATTCGAAAATATGTCACTGTGTTTCTCAGTTTTGAACACCCTGTATGTTAGAACGTGAAGTGTGCGTATAGAGTTATATCTACATTTAAAACATAGCAAATTTAGAGTCTCTACTTGCAGTATTAACAGAGATTTTGATTTCTGAATGATGCAGTGATTATTACTAAAAAAAGAAGAAAATCTTAAATAACTCAAAAACAGCAACATGTAGCTATAGAAATAGCTAATGAAAGCTAACGTATTTATGCGACGTAGAATCCAAAAATGTAAAAAATAATAACATAAAATTCTACTTAAAATAACAAAAACACACTGAGCGAGTGTGTAAATTACGTTTATTAAGATGGGGGTTCCATGTGAGGCGCGGTTTTACAAGAGATTCGAATTTTATCTTAAGACAAGTAATTGTCGAGAAATAACATCACGTGTAGCGGAAGTACAACCCGAAAAAGTCGGACAACAATAATTCTGCCTTTAACTTCCCTCGGAAGGTATATTTATAACACTGAAAAGCCTGAATCGACAAAGATAGGCTAAGTTCGATTGATTCGTGGGTGGTCTTAGGAATAGTTAATGACGTATTTATGATCCTAGAATACGAAAATGTAAAAAATTATATCATTCTATTTAAAATAACAAAGTTGAAGTCCGTTTCCAGTCAACCGGATAAAATGGAGGTTCAATGTGAGACTCGGTTTTACAAGAAATTCGAATCTAATCTTAAGACAAGTAATGGTCGAGAAATCACTTATCTAACATCACGTACAGCGGAAGTACAACCCGAAAATGTCGGACAACAGAATAATTCTGCCTTTAACTTCCCTCGGAAGGTATATTTATAACACTGAAAAGCCGGGATCGACAAAGATAGGCTAAGTTCGACTGATTCGTGGGTGGTTTTAGGAACAATTAATGACGTATTTATGATCCTAGAATACGAAAATGTAAAAAATTATATCATTCTATTTAAAATAATAAAGTTGAAGTCCGTTTCCAGTCAACCGGATAAAATGGAGGTTCAATGTGAGACTCGGTTTTACAAGAGATTCGAATTTTATCTTAAGACAAGTAATGGTCGAGAAATCACTAATCTAACATCACGTACAGCGGAAGTACAACCCGAAAACGTCGGACAACAGAATAATTCTGCCTTTAACTTCCCTCGGAAGGTATATTTATAACACTGAAAAGCCGGGATCGACAAAGATAGGCTAACTTCCACTGATTCGTGGGTGGTTTTAGGAACAATTAATGACGTATTTATGATCCTAGAATACGAAAATGTAAAAAAATTATATCATTCTATTTAAAATAACAAAGTTGAAGTCCGTTTCCAGTCAACCGGATAAAATGGAGGGTCAATGTGAGACTCGGTTTTACAAGAGATTCGAATTTTATCTTAAGACGAGTAATGGTCGAGAAATCACTTATCTAACATCACGTACAGCGGAAGTACAACCCGAAAACGTCGGACAACAGAATAATTCTGCCTTTAACTTCCCTCGAAAGGTATATTTACAACATTGAAAAGCCGGGATCGGCAAAGATAGGCTAAGTTCGACTGATTTGTTGGTGGTCTTAGAAATAGTTAATGAGGTATTTATAGTCGTAGAATACAAAAATGTAAAAAAATATATCATTCTATTTAAAATAACAAAGTTGACGTCTGTTTCCGGTCAACCGGAAGTGATATTTGGGTTAAATTATTTCACATTTATAGTTCCAATCGAACAGATAATTGTGCCAAAATCTGAAATATAAGTAAATAATAGAACAACAAACATACTCACTTAACTAGGTTTATTAAAATGGAGGTTGAATGTGAGACGCAATTTTACAAGAGATTCGAATTTTATCTTAAGACAAGTAATGGTCGAGAAATCACTTATCTAACGCGATGTACAACCCAAAAACGTCGGATAATAGAATGATTCTGCTTCTAACTTCCCTCGGAAGGTATATTTACAACATTGAAAAGCCGGGATCGAAACTAGAAAAATGTGAAATTTCGAGACATAATTTCAATAAATGACGATTTTTAATTGAACTCATTAGGAAGTACTTATTACAACATTGAACTTTTTTTAATCAAAAAAAAAAAAAAATACTAATTCCAAATTACATTTTTTAATTTTATATCTTCACTATATAAATTGTGTATTATTTCTTAAATAAACTTTTCGTTTTAGATGATCGACTATAAAAAATTCGAAAACGATATCTGGCTAACAACACATCTACACGACATCATGATAGATCTATATCCGAAGTTGTACGAAAAATGTTTGGTTAAAGTCGATAATGAGGGAAAGAATTTAGACGACCCCCTTCGTGCGTGTGAATTAATTGACATTAAATACGTTGTGAATTGGCCGGTGAATATTATAATACGGGAAAAGCATCTCGAGATGTATTCGGACCTCTTCCGATTAATCCTGAAAGTAAAATGGGCCTTATACACGTTAAATCACCTATATTTCAACGGTAAAATATTTTACACGCCAAAAATCTGTTTTATTAACCCAAATTCCAGCAGAAATCGAAATCGTTTCAAGGAAATCACATCAACCAAAGCCTCTGGTATTATTCTTACGCAGATTAAAAGTATTCCGCTTTCATCTGTTGAACGAATTCAGCAATATTCAGCATTACATTTTGATACGTTTTTAACAAGTTTCTGAGACAATTCGAGGTGGATTTTGAAAAATCTTGCAACCTAGACACCTTAATATCGGCTCATTCGAATTTTATCAATTCAGTGTACGAAGCAGCGGTTCATTTTAGGGATTTGCAAAGTAAAGGGCACGGATTCAATCTGGTAAGGTTTAAATCTTATCGGAAAGATGTTTTTGTGTTGTTCATTCTTTCGGTTTTCGATTTTTAAGTTGCTGTACATCGTCAGGAAGTTCGAAGCAATGTGGAGAGATACGAAACATGTCGATGAGAAGGAATTGTTCAAGTATCAGGCGATGTTTGTAAAGTGCAGGGATAATTTGGATCCTGTTATATTTCCTAGGGATCTGACTATTGATAATTAATTTGTTATGTAGATATTTATTTGTTATTTTTTTTATAATTTAATAAAATATTTTTTATTACTAAAACGGTGTTTCTATTTTCTTTTTTCAGCAATTTATTTATGTTCAAAAAATATATATATTTAAAAAATAAATTAAATAAAGGGACAAATTTTATTAGTAAATTATTTCAAACTCTAAATTTGTATTGTTTTTGTTTTATAAACACGGAGTTTAAATAAGTGCTTCTATCATTGATTAATAAAAAATTAAATCAATAAATGATAGAAATTATATTATAGTGGGTTAAAAAATAAAATTATAGTTAACTTAAAAAACAAATCCTTGTATTTTTATAAATAAAATACAAAAAAAACTTAAAAATAATAAATCAATGAAATATTTCTTGTTATTAAAGTATTTTACTAATTAAGAAAATTTGGTATTTTTTAAAATGTTCATAAATATTAAAAATCAATACAAATTCAAGTCTTCGCGGACATTTACAAAATTAATCTACAAAATAGGTTAATAATTATAGAGCGCTGCAAACTATCAAATTCTCTTGCATCTTTTAAACAGATGCCGCTTTAAATTCCATATTTAAAAGAAAAAGTCTTCAAAAACTCTATTTTTATAATATACACAATTTCATATTAAAATGGATAAAATAAAACGATTCTTTCAAAATTTTGATTAATTTAAATAATAAATGCTTGACAAATAGTATATTTTCTGAAAGGATTCCGTAATTCCATTCCGAGTGATCAATTTTGTAGATTTAGGCGTTATTGATCATCATTAAAATATATCATATTTAATCAATACTATAATTTCTAAATCGTAAATGAAATAATCCGGAAATATTAATGTTCTATTCGTGAAAAAATCATGTATTTCTAATTAATGCTTGCATATATTTTATGTAATAAGTTAATTTGTATTTGTACCAAAAAACAAACACTCATTGAAGAAGCAAACTTAACAAATTGAGCCATCTAGCGGGAAGTAGATGAACCAATTTGAACGTAAAAAGCATAATTACAGATTACTATATACAATACTCTTTCAAATTAGATTTCTGTAGTATAGATGGCGCCACCACTGAACTATATTATTTCCAATAAAATAAATTCATTTTTAAAATTGTTTTATTTATACTACCTAAAAAAAAGATACTGCTTTTTATATTAGTGTTCATTTGCAATTAGAAGATTCTAAAAAAACATTTTTAACTTTCACCGCAATTTAACATGTGATAAATATAAAACAATAACATAGGTTCTCTGAAATGCTGCATTTTGACTGTAGTTAAAGGTGATATCAGAGATTTTTTGGATCGAAAAGACTCACTTCCAGTTATTAAAATGTTATTTAGTTGAAATTGGACAACTGCAATATCAGTTCAACAATAAATACAAAATAAAACTAATAAATTGTTTAAAACAGGATTATTAATATTTCTTGCTAGTAGTAATATTGTATAAACAAAACATTAAAATAAAATGCTTGTAATTAGTTGATGTATAACCAATTGTAATTGTTTGAAAGTGATAACAAATAATTGAAATATTTCTGTCAAGAATATATTCCTTGTTAAGTTTTGTAATAAATCAATTTATATTACACCATACAAATTTATTGAATACTCAATACTACAATCACACAGAATAAGGGGACGCAGTGTAGCACAAATAAAACAGTTTTTACGCTTTCATATACAAACAGAAAACATTTGAAAGAAAAAAGGTAAATAGAGAAATTCGAGACATCTAGCGGTGGTTTGCAAAATTAATCCTGAAAGGATAGTCGGTATTACAGAACACTTCAAACCGTGGAAATTAGTTCCACCAAACACAGATGACGCTAGTGCAGCTAGATTTTATTCGTAAAGAAAAAATAAACCAATTTTATCGCTTTAATTAAAAAGAATTTATTATGAGAAAGTAGACCATCATTTAAATTCCTTATTTCTTTTCAATTTACTCACGCGAAGTCAGAAATAATTACAACAATTTTTAAACATTTTAATTAAGAATTTCTCAAAAATCATTACTTTTTCCGTAATTATAAATTAAGAACCGTAAAACATAAAGCATATTTTTAAAATTTAACCACCAATACATAATATGCGTCTCTGGAATCATGAAATCAACGTTAAAATGTTTTACACGCACTAAAATGCATTTTTATTTGGATTTATTGTGTATTTTACCAAGGTATAAGGGTCGTTTCACACGTATCTATTTATCGTGCAATTTATTGACCAATCTTTTTATTAATGTGTTACGTACAAGTACAAAAAGGATTAGCCATTAAATCGGATCTGTTCCGTATCACATCGTAAATATTTTAGCGATGATCGCTAGATTTTTTTAAACGATAAGATTTAATGATCCGGTAAGTCCTTTTTCAAAACATATCAATTAAAATAGTTTACGATGTGATACCAACATAAATCCGAATAGCTATCGAAATGGCCATAATAAACAAGTATTTATGAAATGTTATGTGGAAAATACGAAGTAAACAAAAATAAAATTAAGATTTTGCAACATCTAGCGGTAACTTGTAAAATTAACTTTTGACCTAAAAGGGCAGGTCGATATTACAGAGCGCTTTAAGTTGTAATAAACGTCGCTCGCCCCAGATGGCGCTACAGTATCCTTCAATGAAAATATATTATTTAAATCAATTTTAGATTTAAATTGCTTTAATTTTAAACATTTTTATTGTTTTATTAGCAATTATAAATCTTTAATTTTGAATTGGAAATTTTGATACACGTTTTTCAAGTATTTATTTAGGATAGGTAATCTTAAACATACGGATTGATATATTCTAGTTTCCACATAGGAACATAGTTTCAGTATATGACAGGCTTATTAACGTCTATATTTAATTTCAGTATGAGACTATCAAAGAAATCCTGAAATTTTAATTAACTCATAAAGTACGAATATTACTCTTGCGAGCACAAAAGTGTACAGATTGATAGATATGATTTATTCATTATGTTCAGATTATTCTCGTTAAAGCTACTAAGCTGCCCATTGTAACGTACTCAATAAAGGATTTAAATCTTCTATTCTTAGAGTTTCCGAGTAGAAATCCTATTGTAGCGATTCCGATTTGTAACAAAATACCTAAAATAGTTTCATTTGAAGTATCGCCTGGAAAATTCTCGCGTTTATTTCAATAAACGGGAAGGAATACGAAATATATTTGATCATTTCCGATACAACAAATGATACGAACATTCCTGCAGCCGTATTCCACGTTTCCAATAAATCGTCCTTTGTAAAAATTTACAGAGAGACGGCAAATTGTATGTATAACCGTTCCGTTCGTCGGAATCCGATTTTTTTTCAACCGTAACTCGATATGCAGGGGCGTCCCTCGAGGATATACTTTTAGCCACACGGACGCGCTACCGAATTGTCGTTCGTAGGTCGGGGTAGTGGGTGGCGAGGCGTCCCTACGAAACATCGGTGGGTGGGATAAAACAGTTGCCACGGTCGACACGATTTTTATCTCTTCGCGAGGCGCTTTTCGTATATATATGCGGCGAACTCTAAAAGCTTTGGATTACATCGTCAGGGAAAAGGGACAATATTTGAATTTCTGGGGAAATACCGAGAATTCTTTTTTTTTTGTGTAGGATTACATTTGCATAATGGGATGTGTATATAGAGGGAATTTTAATTATTTCTTTTTCGAAATAAAAGAGATATACTTGGGAGATATTTATTATAAAAATTGCTACAATTGCTAGGTCCTTCTGGCGCTATAACATATAATATCATCACCTTGGCTACCTGATTTAGCTGTGATAAGTTTCCGAAAACATAAAGTGAGATCAAGAGCCCCAAACTACATGGAGTTGATTTGTAAAAGCTGCGTGTGAAGAAGTTGTTTTGTTAGTACATTTCTCTCCATATTGTAAACTGAAACGTATTGTATCGACTACCTGTCCATTTGTGTAATAAGGCGAGGAAAAATAATGAGTTGCACTGAGAAAAATGGGCTAAGTAAAGGTTTACTTGATAAGATAATATTTACAATAGAAAAGTTTTACTTTGAAACTATTCTCGTGTATTAATACCTGCAACTAAACCCAGTTGCCTGAATGCAAATTGTTGCTGTAAATAGTGCTTTTATTAACGGCTATTACACAGCGTACTGACAAATTTTGTAGTAAGTAACCGTAGTACTTATGACTACTTAGTACTGTTTATAACTACAGCACATGGTTAGTAGAAGTAACAACAATGCTGATCGCTATTAAACCCATGTATTTCTTAAATAGGTAACAACTTGCCACAACTATGATTCAATTTGAGTTTTGTTGCCACTCTCGTGATTGTTTATGATTCCTGATTGGCTAATGCGGCGGATGTTGTGAAATAGTCCCCGAGACGGCTACAGCGCGCAGCGCGGGGCTAGCGTCAAGTAAGAAGTTACGGACGTGGGAAAAGGTCGTCGAAAAGAGGTGGGCCAAGAGTACGGCCATTGTTAGGCCAGTTGGAATGCAAATATATTAAAATACCGGGTGGGTTAACCAAGGCCCCATCCGTATGTAAGAATCCCAGCGAAAGAAGAAGTACCGACCCTATAAGCAATCGATGTTCAAGATTTGCAGTTTTAAACGCACGTGGTGTGATATTTGAATCCTCATCATTGTGATGATATCTGCGCCTGGTGGTGAATTAAATTGTGGATGCCGTCGCTAGCTGAGTGACAGTCCAAGTGCCACCTGCAGTTAGGGATACCCCGACGAAGTAGCCGTTTTTCGAGGCGAATCACCGGACATAACCGCCACGTATGCGACAGAGGATCAACTCCGCCGAGACAACGCCCAGTGCAAAGAACCAATAGACACCGGCAAGTTTACCGCCTAGGTATATATATTTCTTTGTTTGTTATTAGTTGTAACTTCCAAAGCCATAATTTCTCTTTGTCCTTTGTTTAGATTTCAATAATTTCAATAACTAAATAACGTTTCAAAGGGGCCCCATTACCTTATTTTTATTATTGCTTTGTTCATTTTTTTCATTATTAAGGAATATATTTTATGAGTCATTACGTTGTGTAAATTGTTTTAAAAAAAAAACTGGTTGGTTAAAATGAAACCAATATCTTCATTCATATTAGGTAGTCACTGGTTGGTCCTATACAAAATAAACTATTACTAATAATACTGCTTTTTTTTTCTTAAGTAATAAGTATTATGTACCATCTTAGCAAATAAATGCGAATTTAATCTTCAATTATTAATGCAATCGAAGCTACAGCACACTGAATAGTAATTAAAAATTATTTGCGAACAATTTTGAATTACTTATTGCTCGGTACGCTGTACTTATAGTTGCGGTTGCATAAATAATCGAAGATTTGTGGAACTTTTTTTTGTACTTTATCAGTTATTCACACAGAGTACACAGTAAGCTACTTAATAAATATTCACTAAACTTCCTCGTTTCCTGCACTACCTATAGTTGAACAACAAATTTAAGGTAAGTATATTGTATATTTATAGCAAACCATTACCTTCAGGTGTTTAGAGAACGTGCATTAATGATACTCTTTCCTTATCACAAGTAATCTAAATAGCTTGTATTAATTATGAAGTTGTGATAGCTGTTATAGAATAGTTCACTCACAGCAATACACCTACTACTTGACAAGGGCAAATCTTTGCTTACTGCAACTACATATGTATATCCTTTGGCTTAACTACTTCAGTTTAATTATCATAAGTAACTTCATAAGTTACCGGTATGAAACAGATCGTAAGTAACTTAGATTGCTTCTTGTTAGTATCAGTGTTTAGGATCTCTTTTTTACTAGTGCTAAGTAATCTGTGCTTTTGTCCCCTATTCAGCTGAACTTTTTACTTACGATAATTGTATTTTTATTTATAATTATTAAATTTTTTTCTCAGTGTAAGGTACAATATTCTCACACGCGCTGATAGAACCAATGTTTTAAGTCAATTTCTGATATGTCACTTACTCTTGACATTTTTTTTCTATGGTTTACTTGTTCAAAACAATTTGAATTCGTAAGAGGAATGTGATTCTTAATTTTGTCAACAAAATTAGTAATGGATATGCAATATTTTTTATGAAATTTCATATATGTCCTTTTCAAGTGGCGTTTAATCCAATGGCGTGCGTTCATATCTTTTTTAAAAACGCGTAATATGATTCCTTGCATTTTCATCCCTAGATAACCACACAGCATGCCTTAGTTTTCTATAAAAAATATGTGGAACTTTGTTCAGAAGTACAGTTCTCACGCACTGCTGTTAAAAAAAAAGTTGTTCAAAATCAGATTAATAACTAATACAATTTATGGGAATGTCCCACTTTCAAATAGGTCGCACTGTATAATTCTTCCGCAAATTTATACACACCCTGTATGTTGAAAAAAGGACATTCCACGTAACAACTACTTAATATAGACACAAAGTTATAATGTAACATACCTCAGTAATTTTACAAAATTTTTGCTTGTAACACCCACCTGACGATGATATTATAATAGCATAATACAAATTCCTTAACGAATTTAGATGCAAATTTGGATGGTGGAAACTCAACTAGTTTCCCGCATACATAACTGCCCTACAGATACAGGATTAGTATTCTAGAAAATGGAGCCTCACATATATAAGCGAAGTTCTGCAATTTTGACGTTAGCTATTTAAAATGTACATTTTAGATTAGAATAATCGCATGCTCTTTAGAAGAAAAGATAAAGAAAATAGATGCATACATTTACGTGTTTTTAAAACCATTAATATTACAATAAAAGTAGCTTCGGTAAATTTGACGTATACAGTAACCTTTTTTATTACCAGCCTCTACATAATATATAAAACATTCCACGAAACTCATCATATTTTGAAATGGTATAACTTTATGTAAACAAGAAGAAGTTTTATACGAACACAGGGACTGTACGACATAATATCTAAAGTTAAATTAAATGAAAATATTTATCCGAACGCACAGCTGGTGAAGCAAACAGAATTAAAGAAAACTTAGTCTTAAAACTCGGATTTCCAATGGCCCCATTTATTCTCTCGACTTACATCACGGAAATTGGAGCTAGATGATCTGAAATGCGTCTTCGATTTTCTTTCAGATTTAAACTTGTCGAGATGATATTTAAAACCGAGATAGCATCGATTTCCTTATATCTGGCTTAAAGAGGGAAGTTAAAGCAAGCTAAAATTAAAAATTCTGATGGGGAAAAAACTCAAATGTAAGGATTTTGCCGGCCTTCTTGAGACGATGGTGTTGCAACAGCTAAAACCTGAATCATTTGTTAATGGTTTTCGTCGTTGTGTGGACTATTTCCCTTCGATGAAAATGCTGTAGACTATAATCAAATATTTTATGGAAACTACAGGGTGTATCCAATAAAAAGTAAATTTGGCTTGGGTGTTAACCACACGACATATAAAGCACAAACCCGCCGAAACCGGATTTCATCATTAAAAAATAAAAAAAAGTAAAATTTAGAGCCAAAAATTCTTTAGTCTGGGCCTGATGCAAGGAAACGTCATGTTAAGCACTCGCTAAACGTGGTATTATGTATAAATACATTGCACTCATTTAGTATTATTCTTAATGGTATGCCGTAAGTTCATTTAACGTCATTCTGAATAAATAAAGGCCCTTGTAAAAATAGCAAAACTCAGGCATTTTAAATGTCTTCTTTTTATAAAATAGACATTCCTTATTTGTTAAGAGCATTCTACGTAAGTCTACAAAGTATTATTTTTAATATCCTGATAATACGTTCGAGTTTCACCGTATATGCGACTTCAGTAGTTACAAAAAACGTAAATATTTTTCTTTTGCTTT
Source organism: Protaetia brevitarsis (assembly GCA_004143645.1). Taxonomy (NCBI): domain Eukaryota; kingdom Metazoa; phylum Arthropoda; class Insecta; order Coleoptera; family Scarabaeidae; genus Protaetia; species Protaetia brevitarsis. Next base: position 452,054 of record RXPK01000282.1, on the reverse strand, counting down.
GTCGAATCGAGAGTTACTTGTTAATAAACGATACCACATGACTCTGAGTTATTTCTTTTGGATTTATTTAATCAAATAACGCAAAATGAATTGAATCGAATTACACAGAAATAAATGTAGATACAGAAAATTTGCAAACACGCCTTTTTAATATGATGTCGCGCGAAAATGAATCTATACATTCCCGCGCTTTTGCCGATGCATCAAGCTTCGATTTTCTTTATATGAAATCATGATGGTCCTGAAAAGGATCGTTTTTTCGAGACGGGAAGAATTTAAATAAAATGTTCGCAAGTGGCTCGCACTCCAAGCGGCGATCCACACAAAACTAACAGCGGTAATGGCTGAATGATAGTGGTATGTGGGGGTATACTCGGGACAGCATTTAGGTTAGGCACAGGTGCGGCTCTAGCCCACGGCATTTACAAAATATTTTTTTCTCGTTAATGCTTACAGATAGACCCTTGTGCATTAAGATTTTTTGATCGTATATGATTACAGCTGCCACATATTATTATATTTACCTCTATATCTGATACAGCCTGTATAAATCAAAATATTTAAGTTGTTTTCGATGTTCCCGTACAATAAATGTTGCGTATTCACTTTAAGTTTTTGCGATCTGAGATTGGCGAAGAAACATTTAAAAAAAATTGGAGACAACAATGTGGACACGATACCTCAGTGACTGCACTTTTTGTGGAAAAAAATTAAGACAAATTGTAAGTTTGAAACCAACATTACCACGGATAACGTTAACGAAACACATAGGGAAACAGAAAGAATTGAACCACATAATCAACAATCAGTGATGAAACCATTTCAGATGACAGACAAGAAATCGTCGAATATCAAGATGAAAATGACAACATTTAGATTTTCCATAATGAACAGTCAGCAGTTCAAGAAACAAAAGCTATACCTCCATTCCTCACCAGTGTTGTAAAAAAATTATTAATTTAATCATTGAAAAAGTACAAATAAATCTTCCATGCGGCAAAAAATTCAAAATTCAAAAATTATTCCTTGGTTTATTCTAAGAATATTTTGTCCTATAATGATTTTTGAAAAACCCCTTTCTTTCGAAGATACAGGTCGAACAAAATTTGCGACAACCATACTCGATATTCGTTGAAATTATTAATGTAAATAAAAGTATGGTGTACGCCAATGAGTTTTATCAAGTACAAAAAATTGTTTACAATGCGTTGTTATTTTTTCGATCTCGATCACATGAAACGGCTGTTTTATCTAGTAGTGGATTTCATTTGAATACGTCTAATCGGTCGCATTTGTTTAGATTGAGTGACGTTTGGCTGTTTGACGTGTCTTTAATAGTTAGTGAAATCCTCTATCATGATGTATATACGAACGTCGAGATGACTGACATGCATTTAATGTATGGACTTGCTGATGGCAACTCATTAGAAGCTAGACGATTGTACCTTGAACGATTTCCTACCCGTAATGTTCCCAACCGAAAAATCTTCGAAAACATTCATCGACGTCTTCGTGAAACAGGCTCAATGAAACGAAGTGGAGGGCCAGGAAGATCAATGACTGCAAGAACGGTACAATTGGAACAGAATGTGCTGGAGATGATAGAGGAAAATCCTGGTAGTTCTACGCGAAAAATTACAAATACTTCGAATGTAAGTCATTGGACAGTTTGGAAAATTCTTAAGGACAATTTGTTGTATATATACCACATTCAACGCGTTCAAGCACTACTACCTGCTGACTCCACGTATTGCATTATGTCAATGGATATTACAAACATTAGTTCCCATCCCTCTATTCCTGACACAGAATCTTTTTACCGATGAACCCAGTTTCGCAAGAAATGCAATAAGGAATTTTTGTAATAACCATGTGTGGGCAGATGAAAATCCGCATGAAGTATTTGAAAATCGTTTTCAACATCAGTTCTCGTTGAGTGTTTGGGTTGGAATTGTGGGGTGACTATCTAATATCTAATTCTACCAGGAAGACTTACTGGCGTGGTGTACCGCAACATTTTGGAAGCAACGCTGCCTGAGTTTCTGGAGGATGTACCAAACGCGACAAGAATCGCAATGTGGTTTATGCACGATGGTGCACCACCACATTTCAGTTTGGTTGCTCGTAATTTTTTAGCAGCAACATACGGAGATCGCTGGATTGGTCGAGGTGGGTCACACGCATGGCCTGCTCGATCCCCAGCCTTAAACCCTCTAGATTATTTCTTCTGGGGATCTCTGAAGTCAATAGTTTACGCTACTCCTAGTGGAGAATTTGGACGATTTGCGAAATCGGATAATTGCTGGGTGTGTAACTCAATTAGAAACGACCTTGATGGTGTGTTTGAAAGAGTTCGATAGTCAATGACGAAAAGATTGAATGCTTGTATCCAGGCTGGAGGAAGCCATTTCAAACATTTATTGTAGATTGAGCGACTTTACATGTACTTTTTGATAATGAAATGTTGTTACTGTCACAAATCTTGTTCGCCCTGTATCTTCGAAAGAAAGGGTTTTTTCAAAAATCATCATAGGACAAAATATTCTTAGAATAAGCCAAGGAATAACCCCTTGAATTTTTGCCGCATATTTACCTAACACCCTGTATACTGTTACGAATATACATGCATGTTTCACAACATTTACACTGGTATAGTATATCAGGAAACTGCTACAAAAAGTAGCAGCTTCTATTGATATTGAACAGCTGCTACAAAATAGCAGCTTGCTTCGTAGCAACCCATCACTAGAGGAAAGCCACATTCACTTCCATATTCATAGTCCAGGCAAAATGTTAAGGAAAAGTATGACTTAAGTAAGGAGACCTTACACCTTAAACAACTTTCTATTTCATAGTCACAGTATCGACTCACTTCAGCTATTCTTGGACAAGGATGCTTCCTCTAGAATTGATGAATAGAATTCTATTAAATGACATTGCTATAAAATCAGCTGCGTACCACATTGACTAGCTTCACATATTACTTTTGTACTTATAATCTTCCATATTTATAGTATTTATTTTAAATTTGTTTTTGACAGTTTACCACTGGTTTGTGACGTTTATGATTAGATAGTGGTTTGGTTCAATTTTATTTGATTAGTATGGTTAGAAATGTGTGTAAACTGAATAGATAGACCATAATATAAAGTATTTTTAAATTTGAAACTCCTATTATTTGCACAATAAGACATTTTCAAAACATTTTTTTCAGTTTGACCACCAAGATTTGCTAATGTAAATATTTTGTCATTCTTCATACAAACCGTCTTGTCTTTTTTAGCAGACGCAGTTAAAAGTTTTTGAATGATGCGGATAAACCTCGAATCTGCCGTATCAACTATATTGCGTGTTATAGGCAAATACAATATAAATATATTTACTGGTATAATATTTGGTAATACAATGTTTTAGGACTTTTATAAAAAAATTACTTACCTACCTCGAAACTGTATATCACTGACAAAAAAAAGCACAAGAAGTTAATAGTGCAAAAAAGTAGTGATATGGATAAACCATCAGGATTTTCTATGCTTGGTAATCGTCCGTTAACAAACGGTAATAAATGTGTGGAATTTGTTTAGAAAAACAATACCTCTTTCTAAATTCTGCATTACTATTTCACGGGATTTTTGTGCGTCCCTGATATACCGTTTCGGTTGTCTATTATTATCATATTTTATATTTATATAATCCAAAAAATCCTCTATATCTGCCATTGCATCCCATCAATTAATTAATGAACGATTAATGACATCCAAAATGACAACATGTGTCAAATTTATATCAAATATTCTTTCCTAAGGTATCCTTAAGGTATCTACGGAACACCTTAAGATTTTCCTTATGTAAGGTAACCTTAAAGAAAAAATGTGGTCTATGAAACAAAATTTTTTATGTGAAGGAGAACCTTAACGAAAAGTATACCTTAAGGAAGCACTATGAATATGGCGGTTAGTGACTTCACAGTTTTTGTCTCGTAACACTGCAATCTGTAAGAGTAGATCATCTAATTTTTGAAAACGCTAGTAGCTTATTAATTTTTGAAGATATTAACATTTTTTGAGGTAAACCATATTTAGTGATCTCACAGTTTTTACCTTATATCTTTGCATTCTGTAGTAGCAAATGATTGACATTTTTCTGCTATATTTCCCTGATTACAGTACAATGTCCTGGCAAATTTTAAACCGCTAGCTTATTTAATTCTCAAGACATTAACAATTTTAAGAAAATCAAGTCATTTTACCCAGCAATTAATTTTCCAAAATTACCTTCCGGAGCAGCCACTTTCTTGGCATCTAAATCCTCTTATTTACCCCTCATATACTTCGGATCGTTTTGCTCTATATAACGAAACTAATTTTAGTACCCAAAAACAGAAGCAATTCCAACAATTCATCCTCCCTCTGAATTCATTAATTTCACTACGAAACATTCTCTTGTCCCTCGTCCCCTGACGCCCAACTTGCCGACATAAAGAAGCGGAGGCACTCAAATTTCCCTAACAGCTACCTACTGTGAAGCATCGGGCGGGCGGGATTAAAATTTTAATATCCAGCGTTATCTAGCGCAAATATTTCGTTATTTACAAAGAAAATGCCGTCCCTGCTCGACTCACGAACACACGGCCATTGCTTGCATCCCACCTGGCGTTGACGTATTGTATAAATATAAAATTTATGTATCTATGTCCACAGGATGGAGTCGCTTTTGCATTATTTATCGCGAGAACAGAGTTAGATGCATGCAAAACAAGGCCGGCCCACTCGAAATATGTATACTAGGGGCACTGGTGTAGTTCCAGAACTCCAGAATGGGCCTGGTTTATTTATTAACCCCGAGGTATAACATTCGGGCCTTGTATTTGCATATTTGAGTTTAAATCTTGCATATTCCCTATGGATGTCAGCATAAAATCCTACGTGAATATTAAATCTGCGATCATTTAAAATGTATAACAATGTCAGGCGGGTTTTCAGTAAGTTTTATTGTTTACTTCTGTAAGAAGTAGCTTTGTTCAAGCGTCAGTTCTGAGTTAGTTGTCAGAATTGTCGAAACTAAAACATTAGATCGATTTTGTTTCCTGTTAAATAGCATGACTATAAAATTTGCTTTACAAATTTGTGGGGTATTTTATTTTATTCGTTTAGGAGTTTATTCTTTATTCTGCGCACTTAAAAAAAAATGACATTTGCAGCATCTTGGCAACTTAAAAATATCTCCAAAACTGTGAGAGTTACACTGAGAAAAATGGGCTAAGTAAAGTGTTTACTTGATAAAAATTATTTACAATAGATAAAGTTTTACTTGGAACTATTCTCGTTAATTAATACCTGCAACTAAACCCAGTTTCCTGAATGCAAGTTGTTACTGTAAATAGAGCTTTTATTAACGGCTATTACACCGCGTATCTGACAAATTTGTGGTAAGTAAGTGCTGGTACTGTATCTAACTACAGCACATGGTTAGTAGAAGTAACAACAATGCTGATCGCTATTAAACCCATGTATTTTCTTAAATAGGTAACAACTTGCCACAACTATGATTATTTGAGTTTTGCTGCCACCCCGTGATTGTTTTACTATTCCTGATTGGCTAATGCGGCAGAGTAATGAAATAGTCCCCGAGACGGCTACGCATGCAGGCGCGGACTGACGTCAAGTAAGAGTTACGGACGTGGGAAAAGGTCGTCGAAAAAGTGTGGCCAAGGAGTACGGCCATTGTAGGCCAGTTGGAACGCAAATATATTAAAAATATCGGGTGGGTTAACTCAAGGCCCCATTCGTATAAAGAATCCCCGCGAAAGAAGAAGTACCAAGCCTATAAGCAATCGGATGTTTCAAGATTGCAGTTTTAAACCACGTGATGGCATATTTGAGTTCCCCATCGTTGTGATGATATCTGCGCCCGCTGGTGAAGTTAAAGTGTGGATGCCGTCAGTCCAAGTGCCACCTGCAGTTAGGGATACCCCGACGAAGTAGCCGTTTTCGGGGCGATCACCGGACATAACCACCACGTACGCCGACAGAGGATCAACTCGCCGAGACAACGCCCAGTGCAAAGAACCAACAGAAACCGCAAGTTTACCGCCTAGGTATATTATTTCTTTGTTTGTTATTAGTTGTAACTTCAAAGCCATATTTCTCTTTGTCCTTTGTTTAGATTTCAATAATTTCAATAACTAAATAACGTTTCAAGGGGGCCTCATTTACCTTATCTTTTATTATTGCTTTGTTCATTTTTTCATTATTAAGGAATATATTTTGTGAGTCATTATGTTGTAAATTGTTTAAAAAAAAATATGTTGTTAAAGTGAAACCAATATCTTTCATTCATATCAGGTAGTCACTGTGTTTGTCTTATACAAAATAAAACTATTACTAATAATACAGTTTTTTTTCTTAAGTAATAAGTATTATGTGCCATTTTCAGCAGATTAAATGAGAATTTAATCTTCAATTATTAATGCAATCGAAGCTACAGCACACTGCATAGTAATTAGAAATTATTTGCAAACAATTTTGAATTACGCATTGCTCGATGCGCAGTACTTATAGTTGCGGTTGCATAAATAATCGGAGATTTGTGGAACTTTTTTTTTGTACTTTATCAGTTATTCACACAAAATACACAGTAAGCTACTTAATAAATATTCACTAAACTTCCTCGTTTCCTACACTACCTATAGTTGAACAACAAATTTAAGGTAAGTATATTGTATGTTTATAGCAAACCATTACCTTCTATATATCAGGTATTTAGTGACCGTGCATTAATGATACTCTTTCCTTATCACAAGTAATATAAATAGCTTGTATTAATTATGAAGGTGTGATAGCTGTTATAGAATAGTTCACTCACAGCAATACATCTTCTACTTGACAAACGCAAATCTTTGCTTACTGCAACTACATATATTCTTTGGCTTAACTACTTCAGTTTAATTATCATAAGTAACTTCATAAGTTACCGGTATGAAGCAGAGCGTAAGTAACTTAGATTGCTTCTTGTTAGTATCAGTGTTTAGGATCTCTTTTTTACTAGTGCTAAGTAATCTGTGCTTTTGTCTCCTATCTAGCTGAACTTTTTACTTACGATAATTGTATTTTTATTTATGACAATTAAATTTTTTTCTCAGTGTAGATAGATGCAAGTTCCAATTTTAACTTAAGCATGAATGAAGACACATCTTTGTGTTTTCGCAGGATAGGAGTTTTATCCTTCTGCTGTGGAACTTGGTCGTGGGCTAGTTGCTAGTAAAACTGGAAAATGAAGGTCATACAACTTTCAAGTATGCAGATAATCTTGTCATTGTGACCGCGGGTAAATGAATGCAAGACGCAACCTCCACAAAACGATCACAATATGTAGCATTCACAAGATAAAAGAACTTACATGGTCTTAGTTCCCTAAAACTGGGAAGTAAAGAAATAAAAAGGCTGCCAAAGCAAATGAAATATCTGGATGTCCCTAGACTCCACCCTTGTTTGGAATCGACACCTTCATAGGATTAAAATCAAGACGAAGACAACACTTACATTGGTTAGAAGAGCTCATAGAAAAACATGTTAGTTAAGACCTAATATGATACAGACTAAAAGAAATTTTAGTAAAACTCCTGTACGATTTTGAGGCAACTTTGTGTTCCTAAAACCGTACAGGTATTTCACATTTAGAAGTAATATTTCTAACTATAAGTAATCCTTCGAAGGTGTATTTATTCTCAATTTTGTTAAATATATTTAAAACTTCCTGGTTCTTAAATTCAATTTCTCATAGTATTCTACCACAAATTAAATCTACACACAACAGTTTAAAATAAAATACACTGAAAAAAGAGATTGTATTAAATGAAAAGTTTTATAACTTTGGTTTTTATCATGTTCAACGAAAAGAATACCTTTTCTCAGAAAAGTGTTTATTTTAATTGAAAGTATTAGCGTGTTGTTTTGCCGGAAAACTATTTTCTTTTTATGTACATGCTTTTCGACGAAAAGTAACCGTAATTAAATGGAATGCACCTTAGTTTTGACTAATATTTTATAATATCTGTATTACTTCTGTTTAAGTAAGACAATATACACATTACATATTATATTGTTTTTATTATGTACATATTTAACGACATATTTTAGTTTCTTTCAAGTATTATTGAATTATAAACAGTATTTTAAATAAAAAAGTCGAACGTTTTGGTTAATTTGCTTGGACACGCTTGTATACATTGATTTAAAACTTTTGCCTTTTAACGGAAAATGCAAGCACCTGTATTCAAGCTGAGTGCTTTTTTACGCGGAAGTATTTTAGTTTTATCCATGTTTCCACGTGCATAAGTCTCAAATACACAAACAATAATGAACAAAAGTAAATATTTTTCGCGCGAGGTTAAAGAAATTTCAGAGATAACTAGAATCTTTTCAGTTAATGTTGATTTACTTATAAGCCAAGGAACTTTACAGCAGTATATAGTGTTTGAAGGTTTTAAAACTGTTATACACGGGAAAACAATCTTATTGTTTTCAACCATTTTTCATGCATTTGGTTATAGTTACTAAATTACTACTTGATTTAGGAATATTAAAAATATTCCTGCATTCAATCAAACAAATAATTTGATTAGTAGATTTATTTGAAGCTAGCGCAGTATTTATTAATTTAACTAAATATTTGCATGGAAATAAAAATAAATATCGCATTTTATTTTCGTATAGCAGTTTTCTCCCCATATAGTATAACAGATGAGCAGATATAATTATGTGTAGTAGAGAAATTGTCGCATAGATGGCGCATCTCCTATTTCATTCCAATAACAGATAATATTTCGCACAAAATAGGCTGGAAACTACGATCGGAACATACTAATCTGATAGGAGTCAACGCCATTGAAAGGACGATTTCTTTAACGGCGCACTAGGGTACTAGAATGGTCATTGCGACCAACCCCCCCCCCCCCCCCAATACTATTAGGATTTACAACATTTTAACAGCAAATCCTTTCTTAGTGCATGGGTTTTTTTAAATAATTTTCATTTCGATTAAAAATAATCACGGCATTTTGTCGTGTTTACTCTTAAGTCTAAAATGAATAAATGTTATAAGTAAAGGAAAAACCTCTTGAATCAAAATGCTTACGGTTTTCTGCCAATCTGCATAGTTTTCAAGTTCAAAATAAAGAGGACTTGATACAACTATCAATATCTTTCACTTAAAAGAATAAACCGTTTCCATCAAAAATATATTATTTCCGAAGAATTGCGTGAATTTAAAATTATATTCCTTTTCAAGGAAACACCAAATCATGTTAGCCACATAGAAAACGCAAAAACTTTTGGTTTAATACAATTCCTTTTAAATGAAAACGATATTTCTCTCAGTGTAGGATACATCTAAAGCAACTTACAATTTTCCTGGCTTCCACAGCTACGTCATCATGACTTGAGGGGTAAGCTTTACCGCCTTCGGCCACATACTGTCCGCCTAAACCCAAGTGCACCATTTTAAGTCCTTTCTTTATGCCCGAAAGTAAACGCTTCGTTCAACTCTTCTCTCAATAGTTATAGCTGTAAGAGTTCCAAGTTCTGCCCGAAAAAAAAGCTCAAATATACCTTTCATCAGTTATAATCCCCTCAAATATAAAAAAATAAAACGTATTAACAAAAAAAGAAGAAAGATAATAAATAAAAATTACATAGGCATAAAATAAAATTTTAAACAATTCATGCTTCATGATGTGGTCGCCCATGATATAGTAATTAACGTTAAAATATTTCCTCCCAGAAAAAAATCTATCCCACCTAGCGTTTTCAAGGAATATCTTTTCGTTATTAGTGCATGACATATAAATCCCCCTTACGTCCCTTTTCTTTTCGTTACGTTTATTTTCCACGAAGCTAAAAGCTCAGTATTAGCTAAACGAGCTGATTCTATCTTCTTACGACCTTACAATTGTTAGCAATTCGTGTTGGTGAGGAGGTCAACACGGAATAGGTTGTGTGTTAGGTTATAAATTTAGGTGAAGGTGTGCTCACCCTTGAACTGAGTAAAATTGTTGACGTGGGAACGGCTATTGTGTTATTGATTTTCATTCGGTGCAAAATTAATAAAATGCACATATAATAAATGCATATAAAAAGGTTGGAAAAAATCATAATTAGAGTCATAGTCTACTGTATAAAGTAATGTTTTAAACAATGGCATTTCGTAGAAAGGAGTACGTAATCTAATCTGTTTCGAGATTTATTAGATGTGTAATTAAACATAAATCACCTAGGTGTTTTTTTGAGTTTTTTATCTTGAGACAACGGAATATCTCTAAGACACTGCATCAAATCAAAAAAAAATCTTAATAAGATTTGTTATAATGTAGGAGGCTCACTGAATGGTGCCAAACTCGATCCCCCACCTCACCCCCTCAGAGTGGGAGGGGGGACAACTTTGAAATCTTAAATGGGAACCCCCATTTTGTATTGCAGATTCGGATTCTACGCCATCAAGTATGTAGTTTTTGTTTGAAACTTTTTTTCGATTCGTAACAGATTGCATTGTAATCGCAAAAAAAAACATGATTGTGAACGTCAAGAAAAAAATACACAAAAAAGAAAAGCAAGCAAACATGATTTTGTTTTTTTATTTTAACATTAAATAACATTTCAAAAAGCCATTCACGAATGAAGAACTTTACTTCATCATACCCTCCATAGCCTCCATTACTGTTCAAATATTCAACACTAACTAATTTGTATTGTATTAATAACACTACGTTACAAATTAAAAAAAAAATTAAGTACCCACTTCAATTTTTCCTGTTTATTTATTTATACAAATCGCTTAATAAGAACACCTATGTACTTTTTTTCTATCACGTACTGTTTTTTGGGTACGGTAACTAATAATTATTTGTAAAAAACTTAAAAAATATGCACATTGCTTTATTTAATTATCAATAATTCGATTAAATTAACGACAAAAAATTAAAACTAACGACAAAACTTATGTTGTTTTGTTAATTAGTCCCAAGCCTGGTGAAATGCTAGGGGAAGGTGGCCGGCGCTTCGCAACACGTATCTATCATGAAAAACTGAAAAATCGCGATTATCTCCAAAACCTTTGGAGATAGACACAATGACACTCGCATAAAATCGAAAGAAAATCAAATTTTACATCCATTTATGTAAAAATTGCTATATCATTCAATTTAAAAAAAATCAAGTTATCCATGATTTTAGAGTTCGAAAATTACAGAGCCCTATTTAATAATTCTGTAATGTAAACGCAACAATTTTAAAATAAAAGACGTGTGCTGTTTCATAATTAAGCGAAAACTGAAAACCGCATCTTTCTAACTTTCGTATTTCCGGAGATATTTGCAAACACCGCAGACATTGCAAATGTCATTTTTTTCGAAAAAAACGTCATGTAATTCGGAAACGGTACAACTTAACCCCAATGTCTGTACGTATTGTTATTTAAAATTAACAAGGAATGCAAAAATACAGTAATATACAGGATGTTCCATTTAAAATAATAAAGTATCTACTTCCGGTACAACCGAAAGTCTGCCATTACTGAAATTTTAAAATGCGTAGAATATGATTCGAGCCAACATTTATTTGAAACATTTTTCCAATAAAGCAATAATAAATTGGCTATGGACCGTTGCATCTTAGGCTGGACACCCGGTATGTATATCCGGTAGAATGTTTCAATCTGTCGCTACGAGCACGAAGTGACATGTAAATATGCATATTGTATCTATGAGGAGATAAAATGTGAACTCTACCCCCATTGAAAATCCCAAGATTTTGTGCCAGAATCGGCATAGCCTATCTAATGCCATCAGTGTATACTTCAAAAACCAAGACGTGATAGAAACAAAAAACATCCACTGCTTACATATTGTAACTAATTGAAAACCATAATAGTAATCAGTTTTTCAGGTACGAAAATCGTGTCACGCAGTGTAATTAATAATCTAAATGGGGATCGGACAATGTGTAAGCATTCACAGCTTGTCAAGTACCGAATAAAGTACGGTTTTGTATCGTTGAATAGCATTCCAATTGCGAATAAATAAATGTGTCGAAGTGAAGGGGCACAGTTTCGAACACATGGCTTTTTGAGATGTAGTTTAAGTTAAAATAAAAAAACACAAAATCATGTTTGCTTGCTTCTCTTTTTTGTGTATTTTTTCTAGACATTCACAATCATATTTTTTACGATTACAGCGCAATCTGTTACGAATCGAAAAAAAAGTTTCAAACAAAAACTACATACTTGATGGCGTAGAATCCGAATTTGCATAACAAAATGGGGGTTCCCATTTAAGATTTCAAGGTTGTCCTCTCTCCCACTCTGGGGGGTGAGGTGGGGGATCGAGTTCGGCACCATTCAGTGAGCTCCCTACATTATAACAAATCTTATTAAGATCTTTTTTATTATTCAACAAAAGTAAATAAAAGTATTTACAGTTTTTGTTTATTTCAAATCCGTAAAAAGAAATGTTTTTTTTTTTGTTTTTTTTTTACAATATCAAGAAATAAAGAGATTACTTATTAGTGTTAAACACTCTCAATTATTAATAGCGAATTTATGTAATGAAATAATGTTCTTTCTTTAATGTTAGTTTTGCAAAAAAACTGAAAGCACTTAATATTTTCTAAACAGTTGAAGATAGGTATAAAAAATTGTGCATGAAATATGTCTAGAATTTTCTGAAGAATCCAAAAATTGAATAATATACAGAGTGTAGCATTCAAAATAAAAAAGTTGGTATTGGCCACTGTTACATGATACACCATGTATAAAAAGTTTCTGTTGAGAAAAATGCACAACTAAAAATACCAATCGATGTTTCCGAGCGTTTCTTCGATCACGTACCCATTTATTTATTATCGAATTTATACCATTTGGTTGATACACAGTGTGCCCAACATGGAAAATTTGTTAGATTTATTTAAAATTATTAATTATCTATAAAATTCTGGGTGAGGTATCATACATGTTTAGCGTAAATTAAAAGGATTTTATGTAATGGTTGATTTGACATAAGCAAAGATATAGAGAGCTATTTAAAAAATCAAGTTACCGTAGATTAAAGTTGGGTAAATGGTTAGGATGATAGTGGACACCTGTTATATCAAAAACCTATGTATGTAGGTGTGATATTAAATATAATTGTCTGAAACAAATATAATTGTCTGAAACAAATATATATACAAACTACGCCGCCTTAACTGAAAGCTTGCACCAGAGCACATTTTTTACAAAAGCACAAATAACAATGTTATTATTATAGATAGACATATAGTAGCTTATATAAAGTGGTATTATTTTTCTACGTAGAATTTAATAATAGAATAATATACAGTGACCGGCATAAATATTGCAAATATGGGACTTTTTTTTTATTATTAAAATATTCCAAATTTTTCTTGGGAGGATAGGTTGCACATGTCTAGGAACCCCAAAATTTATTTTGACATACGTCACGTGATCACTAGTATGGCGGTAAATTTAAAAAATATGCCATAAATTTCCAAAAAGTGAAGTTAGATGACAAGATATCCAAAAAAGTTATTTGAAAAAGTTGCTTAGAATTCAATTCTGAAGCTATATGCAAATTTTTGTAAAGATATTAAAAAAAAAATGAAACACAATTTTTCCAAATATTGTTTCATTGAATTACATATTTCCATTTTTTTACGTTTTTAGCAGCTCAACGGCAGTAATGTTTCTAAATTTGGCTGATACTCAAACAATTTTGTCAATGTTTGCATAATTAACACAGTGAAAACTGAAATAGTATATTAAAAGACAAGTTTCATTTTGACATTTCAAAGTACGAATTCAGAGTTTAAGAAACGAGTGGCGTAGCCACGAGTTTGTTTCTTAACTGAATCAGTGCTTTAATGTCAAATGAAACGTGTCTTTTATGCTATTTTTTGCAATTAGTTTTAAAATTTCTCTTTTGTAAAAAGCAAAACGAGAAAAATTTGATAATCTAGGGAAATTTTGTGGCGGTTGGCACCAGTTGTCACCTTGGTTTGGCACAAGATTTAAATTAACAAGTTAATTTAAAATTGACACATTTTTGAAATTTGTTATATATTATATTACTAAAGTAACTATATTATAATATTTAATATGAGTTCTACAACTTTTTCATGCACTCCTCCTGAAATACGGCAAATTGCTGAAAAAACCATTAATAATTTACTTCCGGAGAAATCGTACACTATGTATCAAAAGCGATACAAAAATTTTGAAAAATGGTGCAAAGAAACGGAAATTCTTCATATTTCTGAGAACGTCTTACTTGCTTATTTTGAAATGCTACGTAAAGATTATAATCGTCATCATTATGGTCGATTTATTCGATGTTAAGATCGTGTTTAAATGTACATAGAAATGTGGATATATCAAAATATATGAAACTTCAAGCATTATTAAAACGGCTATCTAAAGGTTATCAAACAAAAAAATCTAAAATTTTAGAAGAAGAAGATATTCATAGATTTTTGAAACAAGCCGATGATAAAATATACTTAGCTATAAAGGTTATTGTTGATTCTATTTCGTTATTTTTTGGTAAATTCTTTATATTCTAGGTTATTTTGATAATAGGATATAATGGAGCCTGTAGGCGAGAAGAATTAATTAATATATGTGTGGAAGATCTTCAATACAATTCCGATTCCATTATAGTCAACATACCTAAAAACAAAAACAATGTACCCAGAATGTTCGCAGTGACTGATGTAAACTGCATCGAACTTATAAAAAAATATAATAATCTGCGCCTAAACAGTTACTCACAAACTTTTTTTTCTAACTTATCGTCATGGCTACTTAATTAATAGCCCTATCGGTATTAACACCATGGGAAATGTTCCTAAACAAATTGCCAGTTTTCTTCATTTACCAGATCCTCATCTTTATACAGGATATTGTTTTAGAAAATCCAGTGCGACACATATAGCAAATACTGGAGGTGATATTTAACTATATAAACGATTAGGTGACTGGAAAAGCACGGCTGTTGCTGAAGGTTACGTTGCCTCTTCTATGAAAAATAAAATTGATGTTGGAAATATGTTTGCACAGGAAAATAATGTGACTCTACCTGGAACTTCTGGGAATGGTTCACAGTTTGACTACTCCAACAGAAGCAATATCACTATCGCAGAGAACGATAATTTTCAACAGAATGTTTCTACTGTACACGGTATCACTATCACTTCGAAAGATAATTCAAACGTTAATATAAATGTTTATAATAGTTGTACTATTTCAAAGATTAATTAAAAATATCAAATCTTACAATGAATTTTAATATAATAACCTCAAACTTGCTTACAAAATGTCATATTGACATCTCCATTTCTGTTGCAGTGTGACCAACTTAAAATAAATCTGCTTAAATGTTCCATTTCTATTACGCAACTAGTGCTGTAATAGACCCTATTACGGCACTAGTGGAATAAATGGTATGGTTACGGCACTAATTGCAAAAAGTACGTTTTCGGTATGACAATTGATGTTGCAAAGGACTGTACTAATAAATGAAAATTCACATACATTTTCATTCAAAACCACTCAGCAAACATTATCTTTATAGAAAATTATAATATTTTTTTTTATTTTTTGCATTAAAATGAAAAGCGTTAGTCCAAAACTGGTAACACTACATGCGCCCACCGAAGGTATTAAAGTAGATTTTGATATTAGAAAACAACGAATAATAAATAGTAAGTAAAATAAAAATTGTAGTAATTACTCATTTACCAGAAAATTAAAATAGTTTACTACATTATTTTGTTGTTTTAATTTCAAAGCCTAGCTTACTTATAAGAAACAGAACGATATATGAGTCTAACAAGTTGTTTATTACTATTAGTTATTGTTTAAATGTTTTTGCTTATTAAGAATTCACATCATTAGCTAAAAGTACTTTATTATTAATCATTTGCTTCTATTAAGTTTCATAGATATTAAACTATTTTTATTTTACCTACTATTTATTATTCCTTGTTCTCTAATTTCAAAACCTACTTTGATACCTTCGGTGCGCGCATGTACTCTTATGAGTTATTAGTTTTAGACTAACGGTTTCCACTTTAATGCAGAAAACAAAAAAGTGTTACAATTTTCAATAAAAGTAATGTTTATTAAGTGGTTTAAAATAAAAATGTTTGTAAAATTTTATTTATTACTTCTAGATACAGTCCCTTGCAACAACAACTGTCATTACGAAAATGTACTTTTCAGTTTTCACTGTGTTAATTATGCCAACATTGACAAAATTGTTTGAGTATCAACCAGATTTGGAAATATTACTGTATGTGAGCTGCTAAAAACGAAAAAAATGGAAATATGGAATTCAATTAAATAATATTTGGAAAAAATATCATTTTTAATTTTTTTAAAATATCTTTACAAAAATTTGCACACAGCCTCAGAATTGAATTCTAAAAAACTTTTTTAAATAACTTTTTGGATATCATGTCATCTAACCTCACTTTTTGGAGATTAACATCATATTTTTTTAAATTTACCGCCATACTAGTGGTCACGTGACGTGTGTCAAAATAGATTTTGGGGTTCCCAGACATACACAACCTATCTGCAAAAAAAGTTTTGGTATATTTTAATAATAAAATAAATATATGTTGCAATATTTATGCCGGTCACTGTATAATGTGTTCCATTTAAAATAACGAAGTAAGTATGTGTTTTTCTACTTTTGGAACACTCTGTACAGTCAAAAATATTTTTAGATTATGCAGCATTGAATTCTATAAAACCTTTGTGGAAAAGATTTTTTTCGTAAAATCAAAAATAGAGCTACTATAATCAAAGACCTATTCGATGGGACATATAATATGATGCGATGTCTAACAGATGGCGGTAACTCAATTTCCCTAAACAGAAGAGTTTTCGAGACATAAAAATTTAGGGAAAGATATGCTTGGGACACATTTTTTTAATTATTTCAAGAACAGTCAGGTGTTGAATGATAAGAAATCCCTATTATATCACCTTATTATGACTTGTCAATACCAATGTGTCTAACTTTTGTCGGAAATCCCTTTTAGGGGATTATTTTACCATACTTATCCGGCTAGACCATATGTCATTTTCATCATCAATCAATTATGGTCACCTTGTATATATCATTCAGCGATTCCACATCTAATAACACGAAATTCGAAATAAAAACAATCATAACAGAAATAAAATAAATTTATTAAGATTAATAAAAGAAAAAAAAACAGAATTTGACGACAGACAAAATACCAACAAAAAGAAAGCAATCTCCTGCTTTTCTCTTACGTCCTAACCGCCAGAGAAATCGGCACAAAAAACGCGCGAAATCAAATCCCCCGCCACGCACAAAAACAATCGAAAATCCCACCGCAGCACACCACCAAAGAATACGCGTACAAAACACAACGCAAGTTAGAATCACGGCGGTAGTAGTAGGCTCTGACCGACTGTACTCTTTTATAACAAACGACGAATCGCGAATGACGTGAGGCTCCCGAATGTTGTCCCATTGACGTCACGTTCGGCCAACGTCGGCACGCGTCGCTAGATGTCGCCAGAAGCGATTGAACCCCTTCGCGGAGCACAGATTCGACGTACGCTGTATCCAGCCAGACATTCTGGCCGCTTTCGGGGGTGAAATAGTAATTTTTCGACGATTCAGGTATATACGCGACGTACAATCGATATTCCCTGTGTTTGTCTGGTATACACACAACGGCATCGGTGCGAAATAATGAAGCGACGATTGGAAAGGGGTGGCGCGGCGCGAGGAGTGGGGTGGGAAACGGAAATTTATTGCGGTTACGTTGATGGAAGGGTAATTTTCACCGTAATGGCGGGTTTATTCCGAAACGGCCGGAGAAGGAAAATAATGCCGGGAACGCGACGGGTTAATTTTACCGGAGATGGGCGGTGAAGGTTGACCGCCGCTGTCGGGGAAGCGCCGGTCAATTAGCTTGATAGTGCACATACCGCACTCCGGAAATTCTAAATTGTATTTTAATGAAAATATGTAATAGCACATATATGTCTTTATGTTTTATAATAATAAAGTACTTATTTATAACATTTCTTTTTTTTTTTGATTAGGTATGTTACTTTTCCTAAATTATTTTACAGATACTTTGACCATTCTTTCGTACTTCTCCATCTAAATGCGTTAGTAAATTATAAAGCAATTTACGGCCAGTATCATGTAAAAATATCGATTAAAAATCAGGACTAGTAGATTTTTTGGCTGTTTTTTTTTATTGAAATATTTAAAAATCAAAATCATAAGCAAGTTTGTTAACAAATAATTTTACAAGTACAAAAATTGAAAATTACATGTAATATCTTCTCTCTTTAAAATATTAACATTTTTCGTCCGTGTACGTAAATTTAAAACAGTAAGCAGCCTTATAAAAATATTGAATAAATTATGTTGAGAATCAATTAAAATCGTACGATACATATTTATTTAATTTATCCATTACTATTTGCAAGATAATATCGTTATAATGCAATATTAGAAATTATTTATAAAATACTTTAAAATATCCATACATTTAGCAGAAACTTTTAAGTATGGAGTATTTGGAGTTAATAAGTTATTGTACCTCTATTCAGCAATTAAAATAGTACGTTGTTCTTCTCGCAGTGACCCATAATTTTAAAATTTTTCTTTGCCAAATGCCCGACAACAAAGCATGAATTTGAACAACACTATAGCCGAAGGTTCTGTTGCAGCAAAACGTATCCTCTTTGTCATCCTCCAACTGCGGGAAAGGTTCAATGCTTTCTATAATATTTGGGGTCCGTATACAGGGTGTATCAGATATAGAGGTAAATATAATAATATGTAGTAGCTGCAACCATATACAATCAAAAAGTTTTAATGCACAGGGGGTCTATCTGTAAGCATTAACGAGAAAAAAAATATTTTATAAATGCCGTAGGCTACAGCCGCACCTGTGCCCAACCTAAATGCTGTCCCGAGTATACTCCCACATACCACTATCATTCAGCCATTACCGCTGTTAGTTTTGTGTGGATCGCCGCTTGGAGTGCAAGCCACTTCGAACATTTTATTTAAATTTTCCGTCTCGAAAAAACGTTCCTTTTCAGGACCATCATGATTTCATATAAAGAAAATCGAAGCTTGATGCATCGGCAAAAGCCGGGAATGTATAGATTCATTTTCGGCCGACATCATAGTAAAAGCGTGTTTGCAAATTTTCTGTATCTACATTATTTCTGTATAATTCGATTTCAATCATTTTGCGTTATATGATTAAATAAATCCAAAAGAAATAACTCAGATTCATGCGGTACCGTTATTATAACACTAACTCTCGATTCGACAAAGCAAAAGAAAAAATATTTCACGTTTTTTGTAACTACTGAAGTCGCATATCCGGCCGAAACTCGAACGTCTTATCAGGATATTAAAATAATACTTTGTAGAGTTACGTAGAATGCTCTTAAAAAATAAGGAATGTTTATTTTATAAAAAGAAAAAATTTAAAATGCCTCAGTTTTGCTATTTTTACAAGGGCACACTAGCCGATTGGCCTTTATTTATTCAGAATGACGTTAAATGAACTTACGGCATACCATTAAGAATAATACTAAATGAGTGCAATGTATTATACTAATACACGTTGCGGTGCTTAAATGACGTTTGCTTGATCAGGCCCGGACTAAAGAAATTTTTGGCTCTAAATTTTCCTTTTTTTTATTCTTTAATGATGAAATCCGGTTCGGTGGGTTTGTGCTTTTATATCGTGTAGTTAACACCCAAGCAAAATTTACTTTTTTATTTGATACACCCTGTATATGTATATTGTTTTAATGAAGTCAAAGCTCCATTCTTTTAATTTTCGTCGCAATTGTTTGTTGCCAGGTGAATGACGTGATATAAAATTTGTTATCATTAACTTCCTAAATGCATTTTACAAACCCACTGCAAGTGGGTGATATTTCCGCTTCCAGATTGTCAGCAGACATTGCAGCCGATTCCTCTAATATGTTGCTCACGCCTTCTTCAATATTACTTAAGAAATTTAAATATAACATACCTTTGCTACTATTTATAACAAAGAAAATTACGCTTGAAAGGAAGCATAGATTCAGTTACAGTGTCTCCTCTAAGGTTTGTCCTATTCTTATTTGCAATTAACTTCATTTTATTACTGATATGAACATCACAAACATCGTCTTTCAGAGAGCAGAGCCCTGACGAAGACGCGAAGTGTCAAAACAATACATAAATATACGCCGGCTTCTCCTGATTGGTCAACGCCATGTGACGTAAGGCGATTGCAGCACTCGATGTCCTTTGTCAATACCAAAAATAAGTACCGCAAAAAATAAACCAAGATAACACCCCGTACAAACCTCCCTTAAGGCGAATCTGGACGGCCTTTTAATGAGATTCTCTGCCAGTAGACGGAGCGGATTTTTTTTCCGCTGTTTTTAGACATACCAATCAAAATATTTTAAATTTGATAAAGAGATTGTTTTGAAAACAGTATTTAAAATTGCCCCAACGTTTTATTTTTTTTAATTTTTTGTTTGGTTCTATTGGCTTCCAAAAAGGAAAAATAAAAAAGTGGTCAAGGGCGACAGTTCAGCGGTACTTACTAATATTAAACCATTTCTTTTTCCATTTCTTTCTGATAGCAAATAGCGTCCGAAAGAGGGAAATGCGTTTTCTCTTTGATCTCGTCCGCGCTGGGACAACCATTACTAGGACGGTAGCACAAGTGTCGAATTGAGCTACAGAAATGATACCGGTTCGAGTAATCAGATTGTTTCAAAATATTAGTTAGTCTGTCATATGAACTTGAATGTATAGAGTAACACTATTTCATATGTTTTTTTAGAAAAATTAAAATTAAAATGCAAATCAATAAGGTATTATCAGTAATTTTATTTGATTTACTAGGCTACAAAGAAAGTTATTAATTCAGAAATAAATAATTATAGCACTGATAATATAATCAGCACTATGAAGCAGTAGAATCAGTGACTTATTTTGTAATTTTTGAGTAACTGTTGTTTTGCGAGAACTGAATTATCTCGAGGCATGCACAAATGTGAAGAGCATTTGTAGAACACGTGATTGCAGGAATAAACGTCAAGCGATAGTCAGATCGAAAAGAAACATACCTCTTGCCTTTTTGAATGAATTGTTTGTTTTATATATCATATGTTCCCAAAATAAATTGCTAGGATTGCTTAGAGTATTCGCTACGCTTCATTGAGTGTTATTCTATACCTGTATCTATGATTTTACAATACAACTTCCTATAGAGTAACTTGTGATAAATGAGTCAGGATGCCATACACTGTCACAAACATACAAACCTCACTCAACACACACACAGAGGCATCGCAAACCTGTGGTCAAGCACCTCACAAGTTTTTTCTCTGGAACTGATTTAGCACTGCAGTTATTCTACGAAGAATATTTACTTTCTTACAAGTAGCAAACCGCATCATCTAAAAATGGATAAAAGATACTCGTCAAAAAGGAAAAAGCATCTTCGTATCGGCGCGAAAAGAAAAAGGCTTCTTCTAAGATTTAATGTTCCATTGCACAAAATGTTGATTTGTACCGTATCTACTTAACTAGGCATTTTATTACTTCGTCATTGCGTATTTCAGTGCGCCAAAATCCAAAAATAATTCTAGGGCGGTCAATATAAATGACTATGATACCAGGTATGTAATCTAAACAGATATAAAAGAAATTGTAATTTATAGGTACATTTTACCCAGTCGAAAAAATTGCTGTGTGCATTTTTCTATTTGCATTTTATTGATCTGTTTTGTAATACAATTGACATCTAGGAAATTATTAAAGTGGTTTAGTATTTATAATTATGACTCGTTAATAAAAAGTAGATACATTATCTATTATTAACATTTACACATTTTATGAATTTCGCACTTATTTAAAACATAGGTGTTAGGAAGTAGGTTGCGTTGTGTAAAATACACAAAAAGACACTACTGAAAGCAAAATTGAATATCCTTATATTTATACCTCACGTGATTCCATAGCAGACCATTTGTACGTAGATACGTCTTCAAAACAAACATCTGTCGGCATTTGATGGAAAAGAGAGAAATTAATATTTCTATTTCGGGCGTTATTATTAGTCCAAATTCAAAAATTAAAAAAGTTTTGTCATTAAGAAGCTGGTGTTCAAATGCGCCATTGAGTCGATTTTAGAAATTGTTTTTAATAACAAACTTATAACATTTAAAAATTTAAATACATCGAAAATAAAAAAAATTAAAACGTTGGCGCAATTTCAAACATTATTTTAAGACAAATACAGTTTAAAATTTAAAAATCGGTCGTATCGTTTTCCGAAAAAGCGTGGAATACTTTTCCGATATATTTATCTCTGTCGCACACTTGGACGTTCAAATTCGCCTTAATGTGTGTTTTAAAGTTTTTGTAACATTTTGTACGACAGAAAACGCGTTTCTCTTAAAATAGTCTTAATTAAAAGAAAAAAGAAACAAGTATTATATGCCAGAGACATTTTAAAGAATAGACGTCGTAGTCCATGGCCTTTACACCTCTTTCAAAATTTGTCGTCGACTCGAAATGGGGTTGTCACCTCAAGGGACGTGGAACTAGCACTCCTAAAAGCTAAATTCAATAACATGATTGATCCCTTTCCGATATCGCAAATACGGCTGTCGTTGTACACCATTTTCTGTACCCTTCTATCCCTTAGGGACTTCAAGATTGAAGGACATTCTGCTATATATATTAAAAACGAAATTTCTATGGAGAGAACACAATCGATCCGACATAGAAAAATTATTTGATTTACTTTGTCCTTAACATTCTAAGGTTATGTCGCTAAGAATAGCATTCCTTCTTTGTGTCTTTCTTTCTAACAAAATACGAATCTTAGAATTCCGGTAACAATTAATTAATTGAAGCGCAGTAACTTTGCAAATCTTATTAAGCTAATTCCTAGTTCTAATCTCCACAGTAAGTAAATTTCTATTTCCAAAAACTACACTGAGAGAAGAGATTGCAGTAAATGAAAAGTTTTATAACTTTTGGTTTTTATCATGTTCAACGAAAACAATACCTTTTCTCAGAAAAGTGTTTATTTTAATTGAAAGTAGCGTTATGTTCTGCCGGAAGACTATTTTCTTCTTAAGTACAAGCTTTTCGACGAAAAATAACCGTAATTAAATGGAATGCACAGTTTTGATTAATATTTTATAATGTCTGTATAACTTCTGTTTAAGTAAGACAATACACATTACATATTATATTGTTATTATTATGTATATATTTAACAACATATTTTAGTTTCTTTTAAGTACGTTATCATATTATTGAATTATAAAACAGTATTAGTTAACAGTTACTAAATTATTACTTGATTTAGGAATATTAAAAATATTCCTGTATTCAATCAAACAAATAATTTGGTTCGTAGATTTATTTGAAGCTAGCGCAGTATTTATTAATTTAATTAAATATTTACATGGAAGTAAAAATAAATATCCGCATTTATTTTCGTATAGCAGTTTTCTCCCCATATAGCACAGCAGATGAGCAGATATACTTATGTGTAGTAGAGAAATTGTCGCATAGATGGCGCATCTCCTATTTCATTCCAATAATAGATAATATTTCGTACAAAATAGGCTATGATCGTAACATACTAATCTAGTATATTTACTAGAACAACATTTGATAGGGAGTCATCGCCATTGAAAGGACGATTTCTTTCACGGCACACTAGAGTGTTAGGGGGTGGTCACTGCAACCAACTTCCCCAATACTACTAGGGTTTACAACATTCTAACCCTCCTTAGTTTTAGTCCATGGGTTTTTGGAGATAATTCATATTCATTTCGATTGAAAATAATCACGGCATTTTGTTGTGTTTACGCATATTGTATAGATATACTATGAGATTCAAAAAGATTGTCAATTCCGCTCCTATAAATAGTAACAGGGTGTAGCTATATGCCGCGTGTTTGTAATGAAGGTTTGAACTAAGTCAGTGTTGGAACATAAGAAAGTAAACGGATCTGTCATAAATAAGGAAAACGTAACCTATATTTGAACTCGCATTGTATAAACGACTATGGATTGGTGTTTCTGCTTGTAAAAATGAAATGTAATTAATTTAACTTTACTAAATTATGATTTTACAATTCAGTACTAACTGGTGTTTAACTAAATTTATTTATTACTTTAAATTATAACATACAATTAGTATAATTATAAAGTGAGAAAACTGCATCTCTCAGTTCTTCTATGGTATGCATGCGGTTTCTATAGATCCTATTTTTTAGATAGTCAAACATTAAGTAATCTAATGGGGTAGATCAGCCGATCTTGGTGGCTATCTTTGTACTCTAACGACCCTGTCAGCAAAAAACTGTTGAAGATATTGGCAGGTTTGTCGAGTAGTATGTGCTGGAGCATTATTGTGCTAAAAATAACCTGCTTCAAGCTCATTTTCATGTAACTCTGCAATAAACAATTCCAACATCTGTTGGTAACGTTGGGCTGTTACAGTTTCCTCGAAGAAAATTGGCCCTATTATTCGTTGCCTGGACATAGCTAACCAAACTCCAACTTTTATGGGATGCAATTGTGTTTCTCGAAATTCGTGTGGATTTTCTGCAGACCAGATACGATAGTTTTGTGAATTGATATAGCCTGTTAGATAAAACCAGCTTCATCCGAGAAAAATGATTTGTTTAGCAAGTCATCGTCCCTTAATTGTTATTAAACCAATGACAATATTCCAATCGCCTATCGTGATCTAATGGTAATAATTCCTGTACCGTAGAAACTTTATAGGGATGAAAATGTAACTTTCTTTTGACAGCTCATTGCGCTGAAGTGTATGATAAGCCTATAAAATTATAAATGTAATAAACTATTTCACTTAATGTTAATATTGATTTTTTACCTGTTTTGTTGAGCTAATTACCACAAATAAATTCTCTTATTTTCTTACAGTATTCAGAAATACTATTGTTGGTGATATTAGATGTAAATATAAACGGTTGAAAAAAATATAAGATAAATAATCGAAAGATACTACAACACGAACGCAATGTCGCTAAATGTCAAGAAAATTCATTTAGTGTATGAAATTTGTATGTAGCTAACTTCGCTCATTAAATTGGTAATAAGTATAGATAAATTTTTCCGGAAAACAGTTTTTTTCTTACGACAATCATTTTGAATCTCATAGTATATATCCATACATATTTACGTCAATTAAAATATACTTTTACTCACTGATACTAATTATAATAATGTTCATAGCTGTAGTAAAATAATAAAGTTAGTTGCAGCATTTTCTGGTACTAAGCATATTGTAATTGTCCATTGTCACCCCGTATATATGACACCCTAAGTTTATTATGGAACTCCGTATATTATTACTTCAACAAATCAATATTAAACAACCTTCAGAAGGTATTTTATCACAGCCTTGAGTTGGGTTTGAAGGCAAAGCATTCGAGTGAAAATTATAAATTATCGTTAACGAACTGCTCGAAAGGGTCCAAAATCCTTTGTTTGATCGCTATAATATAACGTTCAACGGGATTACGATCTAGTGGAACTGCGGTTTGTGCGCTAAGTATGGGATTAAGCCATATAAGCCCGCATAAAATCGGTTAGCGAACATTCCGGAAGATAAATTATATATATCTCTTCGATAAACTGTACCCAAATTTAAATTATTACAATGTATCTATGTATTTACATTTTTATCACAGTCTTCCCTAAGGAATTCGCATCAAAAATCTCGTCAAATCAATTTTTATGTGTTCGGATTCACCCCATACCGAAAGACTTCCCCTTTTACCCCTCTTTGCTGCTACTAAACGTACAAAATGCAGTAGCCGAAATACGATCAATAAACAGACAGGACGATTTACAGAGTGCAATACCCTAGGTTAGGGTGTTAGGATCATTGCCAAGGACTTCTAAGAGATACCGTTGTAGAGAAGGAATTTTACGAAAATACTCGTGGAGCGACATCTGTGAGAAGACGGCTGAATTTGCAACTTCAATCCGAAACAGATCTTATAGGAAACTGTAATATTTGATGGTCGGTAATGTAGAATTCTTTATGGTGAAAATAATGATTAAATGTCGTTCTTGCAATTTTCTTATTATTGATTTAAAACATATAATAATGCATATCTAATATAATTAAAATTGCTTGTAAAATTAATTTAAATAAATTTATATTGGTGAAATGCATTATAGGAATCCATATATATGGGTTAAAATCTGCGATATAGTTCAGCTCTTAAATAACAGGTGGCGGTCATAATTGAGTCAATTATATTTTGACATTGAAAAATTAACACTATTTAAAAATATTTCCTAGCTCATAAATAGAAAATAAATTAGCTCTAAACAAATATTTATAAATTCGATATAAAAAATATTTGTTTGCATCAATATTTCACAAATTATTGTTAAGTATTTTTTTTTAAATGATTTTCTAATATCACTAGTAATAAAATTACTATATAAAATACACACGATATCGATTCTATTTAATGAAATGATAACGAAAAACGGGTATGTCCGAGAAAAAATCCGAAAAAAATCATCCCGTTGTGAATACAACGGCACTAAAGTTTCTGACAAGAAAAAAAGGAAGGTTTTATCGATCAAACATAAAAAAAGATATACGAAGTTTGTTCCACCCCCAAAAGGTTAAATAAGCATGGAATATGTTACATGAAAGATCATTGGACATCGCAAAAAAATAAATGTGCTTTTTTATTGGTACAGTATACCCTTTCTGAGATGACCAGGAATATAATAGCTTTATAAGAAAAACGACTATTGAATTTATTATATGAATTTTTTATATCATCGAGTCATAACATAAAGTCCCTATTTTTTTATAAGTTCTGGTTATTTAATATTAAAAAATTTTCGTGAGAATATTGGCCATAACATTTTTTGTTTCGTTCGTGATATATTTAAATTCAATAAGAACCCTGTTTCAGGGGTACAATATTAAGGTTTAGGACCTCTATGTTTAATAATGACAAAGATATTTAATTATTGTCTTTTAATTCATGTTTATGTTCAGCTATTCATGGAATTAAAATTCAGTACTTGATTTAAGGTGGGCAAGATTATAAAAAATTTCATCACTGTCAATAATGGTAAAATTCATAATTCTTTTAAAAAATAGATGTCTCTGTAGGTACCATTTCTAACGTTCCTAACAAAAAATATTTATGCTTATACAAATGGGGTGGTTATAGAGAAGTATTTCACGAAATAAGAGGGGATAGGATAGAACGCAATGGTGAGTAAGGGCGCATAGTATATTTGAACCGATTTGAAATGTGTAGCATATCTACTATTTCCAACATATTTCCAGTGTGTCGAGTAGTCGAGTAGATTTGCAGATGGATACATCGTACAGAGCAGGTAGCGTAAGTACCCAAAGCGTACAGCAAAGGAAAAAAAGCTGTCGGGGATAATGAGAAAAAAAAACATGTTTAATTTTTGGGGAATATATGGTGATATAGTGAATATTAAATATGAGAAATAATAAAAATAATTTATTAATTGTTTCGACTGGTGGAAATATGTTATGTTATTTTCTTTCACCGTTTTAACATTCGATGTTAAAAAAATGCCAAAAATTATTATTTATTCTTATATATTTGGTAAAAGTATTTTTTACATTCTCAGTTATTAAAGAATCGGATATAGTTATCTTAAATCTTATTTAAAAAGAAATACCCCAATGTAA
Organism: Protaetia brevitarsis; assembly: GCA_004143645.1. Classification (NCBI taxonomy): domain Eukaryota; kingdom Metazoa; phylum Arthropoda; class Insecta; order Coleoptera; family Scarabaeidae; genus Protaetia; species Protaetia brevitarsis. Next base: position 424,215 of record RXPK01000282.1, on the reverse strand, counting down.
CAGTCAGCAAATGGAGATTAGTACCATTACACTTTAAAAACTGAACTTATTCTTCTTAAGTCTATGTCAAAGTGATTTTTTTATGACAATTCTTCATTAATAATAATTGGCACGGCAATAAATATAGCGGTGAATGGTTTTTTTTTTTAATAAATAAAAGAGTATTATGTATATTTTACATTGCAAGTAACTGTGAACTGAGAAAAAAATGCCATACGCTTTATCGCACTAGTCACTCACTGTGTTTACAGCTGACCAGGCCAAAAAAGGATTTGACATTGGGTAACTGATTGAATACAGCTAAAATGCGTAATGTCAAAATTTTGAATTTCCTAACCAATAGTATGAGTCATGTGAATAAAATTATCCGCTAATAGATAATTAATAAAACATACCTACATCAAACGCATTTAATTTTTGATGTGTATTCTTTATTTCTCCTTTCCGAATTTATCGGCAGTCCCGATATATTCAACAACGTATTAGTTTCTAACGGCCGACATGCTCCTTGTGTATTTCTGTTGTAAATATTTAAATTGAAAGCAAAAGTTATATAGTTGAGTTTTTCAAATTAATGCAATTTCTAATAATCAAGAATCAAAAAAGTATTCGGAGGAAGCTTTATTGAATATATATGAACACCTTGAGCGTTCACGTAGGTATCATTTGCAGGGCACTTTTTCAATCTTCTATGATCTTATTTTAAAATGACAAAGAAAATTTAAGATACGGCGGTATGCTGTTAACCGAAAAGATATAAATTCTTATTACTATTTTTTATATCCTGTCATATCCATCTCTATTCTCTAAGGCCAACAATTTACAATCCCACAAAAATTGTATACGAAATTTTCCATGACAGGCAGACACGGCAGATAGTTTTTTTCCTTTGTTGTACTAAAAACATCGTAGGCAAATGGGTATAGTGCGACCGTTGTCTTCGTCTGTTCAACATACCCACATATCTACGTAGCTCACTCGTATGCCCTGGGAACACTGTGGTGTATAGTACTATTGCAGTGTTTTATACGATATATTAAATAAAATATAAACGAAAATATAGAATTTATCTTAAAATGTAATAATATTGCATCATTTATTAGATGGATATTTCATATTTCAATATTCTGTATACGTTTACGGCTCGATCTTACGGCAAAAGGACAAAGGTGGTGTTTTCTATGTAAGGGTGTTCCAAATACTTCTTTTTACATGTAGCTGTAAAAAAAAAACCAAAGTCAATCTTTCATTTTGAATAGGTTTTGCCATAACCACTGTACGATTTCATTTTCTTTTTAGTAAATATGATGTATGTGACATCATCTGCGGGCTCAAACTCCTACTTCGTATTTTTTATATTAGTTTAAAATTAAGTTTTATTCTTATTTACTTTTTCAACAGTTTAACTTGAGACTCAATAACTAGAAAATATTAACTTATTACTATATAATTTTACATTAATTCTTCCTTAAAAGATGCAAAACTTGTGAAGTTATAGTTATTGCCGATTTGCAGGGATCTGTAACAATATTGCCCAGCCTTAAGCTGCCAGAATTGAATTTGTAAATGTCTGAATATTAATAATGGTTCAATTAACTGTAAAAGAACGTATTGATACTCTAATGATGATTGGGTTTAGTGACCGCGTTAGAACGCATGAAGATGTACGCGATTTATTTAAAAAGTTGTATTAAGATCGGTATCCAATAACACGATCTGTCGTTGGTAAAACTTTGAGAAGGTTTAAATTTTAACCGAAAAGTAATTAATGAAGTTATTGCTCAAGATATTTCGAGAATTTTAGACAAGTTTCCAGAAACTTCTACTACATCCCTCACACTGAACTATGATGTAAGTTGTCGATCAGTGGCCAGAATATTGAAGCGTGAAAAATATCATCCATATAAACATACAATTAGTGGAAGCATTATTGTTGTCACAAAAGTCTGACGTCAATTATGCTCCGCTGCGGGCTACTACTGCCTGTTACCTAGCAACGAGAAATTGGCTGCTAATATTCATTTATTGCAGATGTGACGTCATGTAACCATTCTCTATTGTAACGGACTCTACTTACATATGTTCCGTTGTGTTGTGATTACATACATGGAAAATGTAATAAAATGTCATGTTTCTTCAAACATCCTATTTTTTTTAGGATTCCGTTGATGCTATACAGGGTGTATCAAATAAAAAAGTAAATTTTGCTTGGGTGTTAACTACACGACATATAAAGCACAAACCCACCGAAACCGGATTTCATCATTAAAGAATAAAAAAAAAGTAAAATTTAGAGCCAAAAATTCTTTAGTCCGGGCCTGATGCAAGGAAACGTCATGTTAAGCACCCGCTAAACGTGGTATTATGTATAAATACATTGCACTCATTTAGTATTATTCTTAATGGTATGCCGTAAGTTCATTTAACGTCATTCTGAATAAATAAAGGCCCTTGTAAAAATAGCAAAACTGAGGCATTTTAAATTTCTTCTTTTTATAAAATAAACATTCCTTTTTTGTTAAGAGCATTCTACGTAAGTCTACAAAGTATTATTTTTAATATCCTGATAAGACGTTCGAGTTTCACCGGATATGCGACTTCAGTAGTTACAAAAAACGTAAATATTTTTCTTTTGCTTTGTCGAATCGAGAGTTAGTTGTTAATAAACGGTACCACATGAATCTGAGTTATTTCTTTTGGATTTATTTAATCAAATAACGCAAAATGAATTGAATCGAATTACACAGAAATAAATGTCGATACAGAAAATTTGCAAACACGCCTTTTTACTATGATACTTCGCGCGAAAATGAATCTATACATTCCCGCGCTTTTGCCGATGCATCAAGCTTCGATTTTCTTTATATGAAATCATGATGGTCCTGAAAAGGATCGTTTTTTTCGAGACGGGAATAATTTAAATAAAATGTTCGAAGTGGCTTGCACTCCACGCGGCGATCCACACAATACTAACAGGCTGAATGATAGTGGTATGTGGGGGTATACTCGGGACAGCATATAGGTTGGGCACAGATGCGGCTCTACCTCACGGTATTTATAAAATATTTTTTTTCTCGTTAATGCTTATAGATAGACCCCTGTGCATTAAGACTTTTTGATTGTATATAATTACAGCTGCTACATATTATTATATTTACCTCTATATCTGATACACCCTGTATAAACTAATATAGTTTATATAGCTTTTAACACTTTTAAGCACTGACAAAATTGCTTGGATATTTGGATTTATTTCAACCCTTTTAATGTCACTTCGGCCTCAGAAAGGAAATTATGCAAATTTAACATTGAGCATTAATCGAAACAAAATTCACTAGAGAGAGACAAAGGTAGTTTGAATTTAAATTCTCAATTACCGAGTCTATATTTGCATTTAAATAATGTCAACTTTTCAGACGCCATTTACTCAAACACCCTAATTTAATTTAAAATTTCAAATTAATGCCCGTTACTACAATTTAGATTAAAATTTGCCGATAAAACACCAAAAAACAATTTCAAATTGTATTCGAGGAAATAATTTCGTTTCTAATTTTAGAGTTTCTTGAAATTTAAAACTATTTCCAATCGATCAGTAAAAACACGCTGTTTTTTTAAAGCATTAGGTTGTCTTTTGTTCGCAAACGTAAACAAGGTTTTTTCGGGTCTGGTAATTTATGTAATTCCAGTATTTTATGTGTCCGTCGCTTGGCATTGTGTCAAAAATAAGTTCTATAACCCGCGGGATTTCAATATTTATTGCTCGGGATTTAACACCGAAATGAAATATGTGCTGTATTTTATTCCGTCACCTCTTTATCGTGCGGTCTTTAATATACCGGGCCACAAAAAAAAAACAGATGATATTTAATATGTATATACTTTCAAGCATTAAAGCAGAAGAATTGTCATATACTCAGAAAAGAGATTGCATTAAATGAAGTTTTATAACTTTTGGTTTTTATCATGTTCAACGAAGAAAATACCTTTTCTTAGAAAAGTGTTTATTTTAATTGAAAGTATTAGCGTGCTGTTTTGCCGGAAGACTATTTTCTTCTTAAGTACATGCTTTACATGACGAAAAGTAACCGTAATTAAATGGAATGCACCTTAGTTTTGATTAATATTTTATAATGTCTTTATAACTTCTGTTTAAGTAAGACAATACACATTACATATTATATTGTTATTATTATGTACATATTTAACAACATATTTTAATTTTTTTAAGTATTATTGAATTACAAACAGTATTTTAAATAAAAAAGCCGTACGTTTTGGTTTATTTGCGTGGACACACATGTATACATTGATTTAAAACTTTTTCCTTTTAACAGAAAATGCAAGCACCTGTATTCAAGCTGAGTGCTTTTTTACGCGGAAGTATTTTAGTTTTATTCATGTTCCCACGTGCATAAGTCTCAGATACACAAACGATAATGAACAAAAATGAATATTTTTCGCGTAAGGTTAAAGAAATTTCAGAGATAATTGGAATCTTTTCAGCTAATGCTGATTTACTTATAGGCCAAGGTGCTTTACAGTAGTATACAGGGTGAGTTTCTTTATCTTGAGACAACGGAATATCTCTAAAACACTGCATCAAATCAAAAAAAGATCTTAATAAGATTTGTTATAATGTAGGGGGCTCACTGAATGGTGCCAAACTCAATCCCCCACCTCACCCAACCTATTTTGCCGCATGTTTACCTAACACCCTGTATATTGAACTTATTATTTTCTTTTCATACAGGATCGTACTTGGAAATTTAACTTCATATTTAATGAATACATTATTTCTAGCGCGCAAAACTTTGTTTTATGTAGTTTAATGCCATCAAATTTACTAGAAAGTGCTTTTTCTTTATTGTTCCGGCGCTATTTCTTCATCACCCCGTATATTAAATTTAACTCTTTTCTTAAAAAATTCTGTAAATATAATACTTAAATGTATTAAATATTCATTGAGTTTATTATTCTCAATCATATATTTTCCTTACAGTTAAAAATATAATATATTAACCTATTATTTTTTCATACAGGGCCGTACTTGACTATTTAACACACAATATCTAAGAAATAATATTATTTTTAACTTTCAAAACACTCCAACCTAACAATAAAACCTAAAAATTTAATAGAAACTATCCAATAATCTATTTCACTATTTTGATGTTATTTCTTAATCGCGCAACATAATAAGTTTCTTTTTCTTGTTAAAAATTGCTTATATATCAACAATTTTGCCATTTTAAATTCCTAGTTTTTTATAATTCTTCATCATACTTTCAATTATCGTAAAAATATATTTAATAGTAACATTTTTCTGTTCACACAGGACAGTACTTGAATATTTAACACCCAATTCGAAAGAAATACGTTGTGTTTAGCTTACAAAATCCAGCTTTTTCCAGTTTAATAAGTCAAATTTACTTGAAATCTTACCCAGACGCATTTTGTTACTTCTTGGATGTTATTTTTCGACCACCCTATATATTAAAATATCTTCTATTATTAAAATGATGCTAAAAAATGCTAACAATAAATTATGCATGTTTCCATATTCTTTTTATTGCAATAAATTCCTTTCACTGACTCCGCGAGATTGTTAGGCCTGATGGTGGACCCTGAGTTGAGATTGAGCTGTGTACATTCGAGATATGTGGTTTCGTATTTAAAAATCGCAATATGTTTGAAGAAAACAAACATTCACATGAAGAAGCTTGCACGAAATGTAGCAAAAATATGAATTTCAAAGATAATCGCTTTTAAGAAAATATCAAAAAATCTGAAAGTAAATTCATCTAACCTTTAGGGTCCTTTTAAACCAAAATTTTGTTTGTGTGAATATCAGCTGCTAAAAAAAAAATACGGGTCGATTATTTTTCACTGCTCTACATGCCTGCAAAATTTAATCAAAATCGGAAGTTACTTTGTTTGTAAATCGAAGCTCCGAAATTGACTTAAAAATCTCCCTAAAATACCTACTTCCTTTCATATTAATCCATTAAATTTATTATCTCCGAAAAAGATGTTTCAAATAACTGTAACTCGATGTGTAGTAATTTAAAATCTCCATCAAGTTTAATAACATTTTATTATACGCAAAAATATTCGCTAAATTCGAAATTTTCCTTATCGCCATACAGGGCCGTACTCACCCCTCTAAAATCCAATACACATACAAAATATATTATATTTAGCTGAAGAGATCCAATTTTCTCGAACCCAGCGGCGTATAATTCATACCAAATTCCGCCCTGCCCCTAACAGAATCCCAACAGATATCATGCAGGGCCGTATTATTCCATTATTCCCGACGTATATATCAAAATAATCGTCTCATCTGATATTTATAGGTTATTAAGCCCGCGGTGGCGTGGATGTGAACCCGTGCTGAAGGTCCCTGATAAAAGATAATACAAGCGAGGTCGATGGAGGGGCACAACAGATCCGGGACTGTACATTAGAGATTGGTCGAGAAGTTGAAGGCCTTCGGGTCCGATATGAGCTGCAAGACCGCCGGCCGCAGCCCGTTAATATTCTACGATGGACCCCCGGAATTTCCGCAATGTCCGGTCGAGTTCATGAACGTGCGCGCAGGGGCGGATTCGATCGTTTTTGTGGGCCCCGTACTCAATTAACGCTTGTTTTTTATAATAAGCCGAAAAAAAGTGCTTAATTGAGGTCGGGACGATGTCTGAAGTGTGTGAAGTGCGTCAGGGGTGCCGACTGCGTGAAAAAAAAACAAACGATTTAATTAATTCGGGCTAATTAATTGAATTTCATTGTAAAACCTATATTGCAAGATAAATATTAATTATCTCCGGTAATTTGCGAAATCTCCGGTGAGTTACGTCGTTGCTATCTAACGCTATCTTCCCCTATAGCTCTGTGCGGTGAATATTTGAAATTCGAGTCGTTCCAGCCGACTCTGAATTAATACAGAAACGCGAGCTACTGGCTACGGTTTCCCGTGGGGCTTTGTGAGAATTTATACAAGCGAGCGACTTGAAATTCAACGGCAAGCCTCGTGTCTATCCCCCAAGGGATGATAAGACAAGCTAGTAACGATCACTGCTACGATTAACCTGCTCGAACGCACAGATTTTTCGGAATTAGGAGAGGCACTTTCCACACTTCTCGGCCAGCCCTTTGCAACGCATAAAGATGATAAGACTTAGATCATTTCTTAGGGAATAACGCGCACTTCCGGTTTAGCGGAAGTTAGTTTATATGACGTTTTAGAATTCTACATGTCATTTAAGGTTGGTTTTTATTAAGATACATCATGTTTAAGTCAACGCGTTTCTGAGATATCGGCGTTTAAAGTCAAATTTTGACAGTTCACACGTCAAAATTAGACTATTTCGTTGTCAAAGGGATTTATTTCAATTTTTTAATGCGTTTTCCGCGTGTAAAAATGCTCTGAATTATTTACATAAACGAATAGGGGTGTTAAAGCTAATATATCGTCGGTTTTAACGGGATGAGGGTAACTTCCGGTTTTACCGAAAGTTAATTTTTCTAGCGTTATAGAATTTTACAGGTCATTTTGAGTTGATCTTCATTGAGATACATCATGTTTAAATCAACGCATTTCTGAGATATCGGCGTTTAAAGTCAAATTTTGACAGTTCACACGTCAAAATTAGACTTTTTCGTTGTCAAAGGGATTTGTTTAAATTTTTTAATGCATTTTCCGCGTGTAAAAATGCTCTGAATTATTTACATAAACGAATAGGGGTGTTAAAGCTAATATATCGTCGGTTTTAACGGGATGAGGGTAACTTCCGGTTTTACCAAAAGTTAATTTTTCTAGCGTTATAGAATTTTACAGGTCATTTTGAGTTGATCTTCATTAAGATACATCATGTTTAAATCAACGCGTTTCTGAGATATCGGCGTTTAAAGTTAAATTTTGACAGTTCACACGTCAAAATTAGACTTTTTCTTTGTCAAAGGGATTTGTTTCAATTTTTTAATGCGTTTTCCGCGTGTAAAAATGCTCTAGATTATTTACATAAACGAATAGGGGTGTTAAAACTAATATATCATCAGTTTTAACAGGATGAGGGTAACTTCCGGTTTTACCAGAAGTTAATTTTTCCAGCGTTTTAGAATTTTACAGGTCATTTTGAGTTGATCTTCATTAAGATACATCATGTTTAAATCAACTCGTTTCTGAGATATCGGCGTTTAAAGTTAAATTTTGACAGTTCACACGTCAAAATTAGACTTTTTCGTTGTCAAAGGGATTTGTTTCAATTTTTTAATGCGTTTTCCGCGTGTAAAAATGCTCTAGATTATTTACATACACGAATAGGGGTGTTAAAACTAATATATCGTCAGTTTTAACAGGATGAGGGTAACTTCCGGTTTTACCAGAAGTTAATTTTTCCAGCGTTTTAGAATTTTACAGGTCATTTTGAGTTGATCTTCATTAAGATACATCATGTTTAAATCAACGCGTTTCTGAGATATCGGCGTTTAAAGTCAAATTTTGACAGTTCACACGTCAAAGGGATTTGTTTAAATTTTTTAATGCGTTTTCCGCGTGTAAAGATGCTCTAGATTATTTACATAAACGAATAGGGGTGTTAAAACTAATATATCGTCAGTTTTAACAGGATGAGGGTAGCTTCCGGTTTTACCAGAAGTTAATTTTTCCAGCGTTTTAGAATTTTACAGGTCATTTTGAGTTGATCTTCATTAAGATACATCATGTTTAAATCAATGCGTTTTTGAGATATCGGCGTTTAAAGTCAAATTTTGACAGTTCACACGTCAAAATTAGACTTTTTCGTTGTCAAAGGGATTTGTTTAAATTTTTTAATGCGTTTTCCGCGTGTAAAAATCCTCTGGATTATTTACATAAACGAATAGGGGTGTTAAAACTAATATCGTCGCTTTTAACGGAATGAGAGTAACTTCCGGTTTTACCAGAAGTTAATTTTTCTAGCGTTATAGAGTTTTACAGGTTATTTTGAGTTGATCTTCATTAAGATACATCATGTTTAAATCAACGCATGTCTGAGATATCGGCGTTTAAAGTCAAATTTTGACAGTTCACACGTCAAAATTAGACTTTTTCGTTGTCAAAGGGATTTATTTAAATTTTTTAATGCGTTTTCCGCGTGTAAAAATCCTCTGGATTATTTACATAAACGAATAGGGGTGTTAAAACTAATATATCGTCGGTTTTAACGGGATGAGGGTAACTTCCGGTTTTACCAAAAGTTAATGTTTCTAGCGTTATAGAATTTTACAGGTCATTTTGAGTTGATCTTCATTAAGATACATCATGTTTAAATCAACGCATTTCTGAGATATCGGCGTTTAAAGTCAAATTTTGACAGTTCACACGTCAAAATTAGACTTTCTCGTGTCAAAGGTTTTGTTTCAATTTTTAATGCGTTTCCGCGTGTAAAAATGCTCTGAATTATTTACATAAACGAATAGGGGTGTTAAAGCTAATATATCGTCGGTTTTAACGGGATGAGGGTAACTTCCGGTTTTACCAGAAATTAATTTTTCTAGCGTTATAGAATTTTACAGGTCATTTTGAGTTGATCTTCATTAAGATACATCATGTTTAAATCAACGCATTTCTGAGATATCGGCGTTTAAAGTCAAATTTTGACAGTTCACACGTCAAAATTATACTTTTTCGTTGTCAAAGGGATTTGTTTAAATTTTTTAATGCATTTTCGCGTGTAAAATGCTCTGAATTATTTACATAAACGAATAGGGGTGTTAAAGCTAATATATCGTCGGTTTTAACGGGATGAGGGTAACTTCCGGTTTTACCAAAAGTTAATTTTTCTAGCGTTATAGAATTTTACAGGTCATTTTGAGTTGATCTTCATTAAGATACATCATGTTTAAATCAACGCATTTCTGAGATATCGGCGTTTAAAGTCAAATTTTGACAGTTCACACGTCAAAATTAGACTTTCTCGTTGTCAAAGGGTTTTGTTTCAATTTTTTAATGCGTTTTCCGCGTGTAAAAATGCTCTGAATTATTTACATAAACGAATAGGGGTGTTAAAGCTAATATATCGTCGGTTTTAACGGGATGAGGGTAACTTCCGGTTTTACCAGAAATTAATTTTTCTAGCGTTATAGAATTTTACAGGTCATTTTGAGTTGATCTTCATTAAGATACATCATGTTTAAATCAACGCATTTCTGAGATATCGGCGTTTAAAGTCAAATTTTGACAGTTCACACGTCAAAATTATACTTTTTCGTTGTCAAAGGGATTTGTTTAAATTTTTTAATGCATTTTCCGCGTGTAAAAATGCTCTGAATTATTTACATAAACGAATAGGGGTGTTAAAGCTAATATATCGTCGGTTTTAACGGGATGAGGGTAACTTCCGGTTTTACCAAAAGTTAATTTTTCTAGCGTTATAGAATTTTACAGGTCATTTTGAGTTGATCTTCATTAAGATACATCATGTTTAAATCAACGCATTTCTGAGATATCGGCGTTTAAAGTCAAATTTTGACAGTTCACACGTCAAAATTAGACTTTTTCGTTGTCAAAGGAATTTATTTCAATTTTTTAATGCGTTTTCCGCGTGTAAAAATGCTCTGGATTATTTACATAAACGAATAGGGGTGTTAAAACTAATATCGTCGCTTTTAACGGGATGAGAGTAACTTCCGGTTTTACCAGAAGTTAATTTTTCTAGCGTTATAGAGTTTTACAGGTTATTTTGAGTTGATCTTCATTAAGATACATCATGTTTAAATCAACGCATTTCTGAGATATCGGCGTTTAAAGTCAAATTTTGACAGTTCACACTTCAAAATTAGACTTTTTCGTTGTCAAACGGATTTATTTCAATTTTTTTAATGCGTTTTTCGAGTGTAAAAATGTTCTGGATTATTTACGTAAACGAATAGACCTTTATTAAAACTAATATCGTCGCTTTTAACAAGATGGGAGTAACTTCCGGTTTTACCAGAAGTTATTTTTTTGCATATTAGAATTTTAATGGCCATTTGGGGTGAATTTTTATTAAGACATATCATGTCTAAATCTACACGTTTTTTTGTAATTTTACATTTTCGTTGTTAAAAAGACTTATTTCAATCTTTTAGTAGGTTTCCTAAGGATGAAGTTAATTTTCATGAGATTTTAAAATTTAGAATGCCTTTATCCACGCGTTTCTGAAATATTGTGGTTTGAAGTGGAATTTAATAAATTGAAATTTGGAAGTATGTGTATAAACAATAGCTTTTATAGAATATAGTAAAGAAATTGTAGAGCGTATGTTGGAGTGGGTCAGTCTGAAATAAAGAAATAAATGAGTAAAGACGTATTTAAATTTGAGAGGATACAACAAAGTGAAATTTTGACATTCGACAGTTTAAAATTAACTTTTGTTTGTCGAAAGGGCTTGTTTCAATTTTTGAATACGTTTTCCACGTATAAAAATGCTCTTCCATTATTTACATAAAATAATAGGGTATTAAAATTAATATCGTTTTTACGTATATATTTACCCAGAATGATAAATTCGATAATGTTTAATTACAGGAAATACTACGACATAAACAAGTTCAATGTTATGGCTATAAGTAATAGCCTAATTGCCCCAAATACTCAGCAGAAAATCGTATCTTAATTTCCCGCCATAGCACCTCCCTGTATTACCCTAGGCAACGCCAAAATAAACACCGTATATAGGACTCGCATTCGTTCAACGTGCCGTGGGCCTGTCGTATTAAAACAAAACAATGTGGAAATTTGCTTATTTTGCTTGCCGTCAGCATGATCAACATACATACATCGCCCCGGGCGTCAAACCAGAGAGAAATTAGAGATATATATATGTTGTACGTCAACAGTAGATGGTAATTTTCGTCAAAAGGGGGTGGGGTATTTTCCGACTATTAAAGCACCCCTGGCACACGGCTGTCAACTAAGTGTTTGCGGAAAGTCTAAAGTAATTACGCCGAACAGGAGGGTGACACTTTAACGATGAATGGCATCGGAAGGGAGACGAAACATCTCTTTTCGCTATAATAGATCCAGGTTGTCGAATACGTAATCTAAACTAAAAATATTCACAAAACGTTAGAGTTAATATACCCAGTTTTTGCACGATGTTATTTAAATGCTTAAACAATCGTCACAGCTTATTAGTAAAAACGTGCAAGTTTTAAGTAAAGTTCATTTACCATAACAGACGACGTATGTACATACATGGAAAAAAATAAGTATGTACTGCTTATTACAATTTTGCAAATAACTTTTTCTATTTTGCGTTCATAAAAACGCAATTGTAACACGCTTTTGCGTATCGAAAAGTGCTTCATTGTGATACGCCTTTTTTCATTTTCTATGGTTGGCTGTATTGAATATACATTACGACAGAAGAGCCAAATTGACGTTTAATGCATGTAAATTGTAAATACTTTAATCAAAAATTCTATACAAATTTAGTTTACATTGTTATTGTTATGAAACGTGGAATTACTGTATACATTTACAGCTGACGGAACAAGTATCTTGAGCAATGTATTGTTATGCCAGGCAAATTCTTCTAACAAAGTTTTGCTGAGTTATGTTATTGGCTTTAATGGTAGACTCTTGTGATTGAGAATCATTCGATGATATAAGTCTAGAATGACCAGATGTACTTGGCCTGATAAGTTGTGCGCTACAGCCACTTTACTTTTCATAGATGTTTCGATGTAACCCTCAGCTACCGCAGATGAACTTCCCATCCACCAATGACGTTTTATAGTCAGCAAATCACTGCCTGCGTCTGCTAAGTGTGTAGCACTAAACGTCTGAAGGCATGTCCAGTATAAAGCTCTGAATTGGGGCAATTTTAGAAAAACCTATTAATTTAGGCATTTTGCCAATCGTATTAATTCCAATCGGCAACGATATACAATAACCATTGCGATACTGTAAGGAAAAGATCTTGAATGATTAATATTTTTTTGTCGGGGGCGACATATTTTTTAATTAAAGTAATCCATCTTTCATCCGTAATTGCAAAAACTCTTACGATATTATTTTTGTTTTAGGTACTGTCACCAAAATAATATCACTCTTAAATTCTAATCATGTATGGACATATTTGTTAATTCATCTCGTCTACAGGCACCTGTGTAACCCATTATTAAAACGATCTAAAATTAAATCCATTACATAAAAAATTACATTTTGCAAATAATATCGTACCTTTATTGCAAAATACAATGCGTCAGAACCTTCTTCTATAAATTTTTTAATATCTTCAATGCATAAAATTTTAGATTTCTTAGCCTCGTATCCCTCAGAGAATCGTTTTAAATAGGCTTGTAATTTAATATATTTTGATGTGTGTATTTTTATAATGAAAAAGCAAGAACGAAGCATGGAATACATAGACCATAAGGTAGAAGATTTCTTATTTTTACCTTGTAATTCAAAATATGCCAATAAAATTTTTCAGATATGTGTTGACATTATTCTGTACAGCCCATAGTTCAAATTGATGGTAGCATTTTTCATATTACTGCTTTTGATTTTTTCGTTATAAATTTTATGACGGCGTTATCCGCAATTTCACGCAGTTGTGGTGGCGTACAAGATAAATTTGTCTCAGTATCACTCATTTTTTACAGTTTACAGAGACTATATTATGAAATATATTGTTTAAACAATTTAAATAGCCGAATTTGAATTTTGAATTCGTCAAATGTCAATCGTATGTCAATGTGACCAACTTCATATAAAAATAAAACTCAACATTTTTAATGAGATTTTTATTAAGTATTTATTATCAATTTATAACGCAAAATAGAAAAAATAGTATAAAGGACTCGTTTCATAAGGCTTTTTGTCGCACTCGTTCATTAGAAAACTCGCCTGCGGCTCGTTTTCTAAACTTGAACTCGTGCGACAAAATCATGCCTTATGAAACTCGTACTTTAATATACTATTTTGTAGTTACCCTTATTACATTTATAATTTTCTTATTCGCACTGCTGTAGCAAAAAAAAACTGTCAAATTTGTAATGCTAATAATGCAACTACATTATAGACACAATTTTACTAAAATAAAGGCAAAGCTGCTAATAAATTACTTACAAAATGTTGGCACTGTTCCATTGACAAATTCTAAAAATTTGTCTTAAAACTTGTAATAATGACACACGCAACTATGTGGTAAATCACTACTACATTATCCGGGGGTAAAAAGACAGACGGCATCACATTTCTCTACCTTTCTATTGGTGCATTTTTTATGACCAAATATTAACTCATGTATCTCCACATGCGCATTGTTTATCATTTCCGTGTTTGCTGTTTACCGTTGTAGCACGTTATTGTTTGGTAGCGGAGGTAAGAAGACATTTTGCACACGTTTTATCAAGATGAATGAGTGCGTGAAAGAAAATTTGATGAATTGGGAATTGTAAACGCTCTATTTTTTGATGGTATGAACGTTTAATATTTATTTGTTTCATCATTATTCAATTGCATGCATTTCTTACACTTAGCAGAATTATTAATATTAATCCGCTTGTTTGACTGAACAAGTTTCTTAGTAGTCGCTTGGTTTATGCAGTAATACTGCATACATCGGTAATTATTTGGGAATCACACACCAAGGTTATTCGGCACTTAATAGTGATAATGAATTATTATTTAGTAAATAATTTTAACTCACACAAATAACTAAATCCATTCAGATTCATACGATGTGATATATGTTGTACCCCTCCATTTCCATCAAGAAAAAAAGATCCGCGTCTTCTTTAATAGATTTACAAAGGGTGACAGAATAGTTAGCGTTTAGGATTAGCGATTAGTAGTGCTTGCTTGATTAATTTTATTAGGAAATAATTCCTATTCTTGTTAATTGCATTTTAGTTGTTACACAGGGGTTACGTTATTTTTCGCAAAAAGGTGTTTCATTTTTAGTAAATATATCAATTACAAAATATGTAGAAATGTATGTATATTGAAATTTTAGAGTACCTAAAGGGTAATTAAAAGGATTGAGAGGCTGTTAAATACGTATATATTTTTACAAATTCGTAAAAGTTGACATACTTCGTAAGTTTTAGTAAAAATAAACATAAACATACGAAACTGTTGTATTTTTACTTCGTGTTGAATAGGTTATGTGTGCAGACGTGACAAAATAATAAGTTTTAAGGTTAATTTTTTATAAACCATACGTAGATTTATTTTAGTAACGTTCACTACACATGTTTCGTATTGTTTTGTATACAATTATTGTGGGTTCAGGCAGTCTTTATAAGTTTTAACTTCATACTAGCATTAATCTTAAAAAAATAAAGTGCGTAATGTGCAATATTATATTAACAAAGGTTGACTGAACCCATCATTACGAAAAAATGATTACGAAGCTCATGGATTCCCCTTATTAGAAGAATTTTACTTTTGAAAGGCTAATTCAATTTAAAAATCTCTTTATTTGCCCATTTCATTTCATTCATAATTATTGTTTTTGTGAAAATGCAATAATGTTATATATATAAATGTGAAAGTATTTAAAATGCTATAATGTAATGGCGCTGCTATATGTTTTATTTATTATGTAACGAAAACAAAGAAATTTTCAATAAATATGAATGTGCTCCCGACTGTTATTTTATTTGCTTCGATTTGGTGAATATTTTTCTTTTGATACATTCTTTGTTTTGTGTAATAAGTTTGATAATAGGAAAAATACTGATTAACATAAATTTTTTTAATGTTAACTTCGACTAAATTTTGCTTAAATGCATGTGTATCCATTTCAAATTTTTGGAGCTATTCTACCAGCGCGGATCTCGATAAAACCATAGCTAGAGTCGTAGGTAGGTATAATGTAAAATAACTCAATTTTACTTCAGTAGCACACAAACTTTAATGTATAATATACTTGATGTATATACCTACATATATTATATATCTCAATCGTGTAAATTAATTAAATATAAAACATTTTATAAAAACAAACTACTACATTTTACGTTTACGGTATTTACAAAATTGTTTAAGATTCTGTTACACTTAACAATGACGTCCATTACAGCATAGTATAAACAGTTACTACATTTAGTGAAGCTAATAGTTACATTGCTGTAAGAAAATATAATAATGGTTGTTAAACTTTTTACTAAAATACTGTGAAAGCTTGACTTACACATGTTTAGATAAGTGTTACAAATTGTAATATATGTTAATACAGGACTTATCTACAAATGTTTAGAAAAATATACTAGTTGCAATAATCTGGTATTTTATTACAAGTTGTAGTAATATTTTATGATTTTTTAGTAAAATTTGTCGCAATTTTTTTTCCGTGTACTTTCTTGTGTCAAATACGTCCTGGCAAATCACAATAAGTATGCAGACCACCAGAATCACCTTCATGACACCGTTTATAACAAGATCCTATGAGAGATTTGTCTTTCCTATCCAACGTTTTCTTAAGATATCGTCTACCTCTATCCATGATCTTGCACTGTTGAAAATTTTAACACTTTTTTGACTAATTTAATAGTCAGGAGAGGTCCACACTCTTTTCGTGTTATTTTGTCGAGAACTATAGAAGTTTAAATTTGACGAACAAAGATAGTCAAGTATTGTCTATTGCTAAGGGGTTATTTTGTCCAACTAACACGTGGAATTATGATATACTTCTAGTCACATTTTATTTGATCTAGACTAGACAAATTTACTAGCTGTTTAACTAAATGAATGCGATCTATTGGATGATTTAACACCGTTTTCCAAACACAACGTCTTTTTAATATGCAACTCCTATTTCTTAGTGCTATAATATTCTCTCTTTAAGACGTTTTCTCAATTATAAATATACAGAATCACTCATTCAAAAGTTTTGGTTTCAACTAAACGTACTAATTTTAAAATGATTTTTTGAGAACCATTATAAAATTAAGTGAATGTTTATGCTATTTGATCCAAATCTGCTAACTAATTACGTAAATAGTGTTCCCCAATACATCTTTAAGATGTTGAATTTTTATGCCACTGGAATTAACGTTTAATAACACAAGGTTACACTTTGCAGGTCAGTCACATTTGGTGGTTTGTTTGGATATGTTAATACGCAGAAACAAACTCGAAAACAGATACACGTGCAATGCAGGTGGTGCGTATAATGCAATACTGTATTAGATAAGGTGGGGTTTCTATATTTCTATCCGAGGGAAAAAGTCTGATTGGTTGATGCTTCTGAAGCAGTCTAGAGAAAATAGTAAATCCTCATATCTGAACAAAGAATTCACACCAAATTCTAGTAATTTCTGTTCTACTAAACACATGTAGTCAATTCGTCTGGCAAAGTTTGTAAAAATCAACACTAAAATATTTGACTAGCGCAAAATTAACGCCAACACCGTAATATTTTCAACAGTGTGTGACATTACTAACATCCCTGCCTTCGATATAAACTGCTGTTTCTTTTATCTGATATTTCTTCATTGTTCCAGAATAATAATTTTTGATTATATAAATGCATTATTAGGTACTCTCCAGTCTTCCACCAAATTTCTGCCGTCGAAATTCATCGCATTTCGTAACTCAAACATCTTAACTCGCTGCCAACACGGCCGTTTTTCCGAAAATATTCCTTCAAACAAACGATCCCTTCCCAATATAATAATGAAATACCGCTTTACAAGCGAACGGCATGCTTAAATAATTCTAGAGAGTCATTTAAATTCTGAGTGAGACTTTTTACGAGTTCCCAAGTTCGAAGGTAAACCCGAACGGTCGCGTAGGCAAAAAGAAAGCGGTGAGAATGGTGTTCTCTCGGAAAAACGAGCAGGGCGTAAGGAAGTCCTCCCCGAAAGAGCAGTCGCAACGGAATTCCAAGTTTCCGAACGGCAGGGTACAGACAAAAGGTATAAATAATTCGCCGTACCTTTGGTGATGTCTGCATTCTTTAGCGGCGGGTGAATTCGCTTGATATTCGTTTTCGGGAATTTAATATTTATTTAGGTCCTTTTCCTGTGATGTAAAAGCGCGCTGTGGTATGGCTATTAATTTGGTAAAATGTAGTGGGAGAAGCGATTGTCCTAGATTTGTGTTCGTGTAAATGGTTTGTAGTTGTTGCAAATAGATAGACTCAGTGACATTAAAAATGTTACATTTAGAAAGAATAATTTGTTCAACTTATTTATTTTTTTTACATCAGAATGATTATATTTAAAACAAGGTATGATAAGAATGTGAACTGTTTATCTTTCATAATTTATTTCGAAAAAAAAATATTTTTAAGTTTTTTTATGAAGAAACCTGTTTATGAAAGCGGTATAGTACAGAAATGTTTAGTTATTGCGCATCCATCAATGAATGTTAGGCGTAACAAAATGCCTAAACTTCGAGTACAGAAATTGTCGTGAAGATGGCGGGTCTCCTATTTCACTACACCAACTTTCCATACCCGATATAAATCTTCTACATGGCAGACATACACTGAGAGAAATATCCTTTTCATTTGAAAGGAATTGCATTAAACCAAAAGTTTTTGCGTTTTCTATATGGCCAACATGATTTGGTGTTTCCTTGAAAAGGAATATAATTTTAAATTCGGAAATAATATATTTTTCGTTGAAACAGTTTATTCTTTTTAAATGAAAGATATTGCTAGTTTATTAAAGTCCTCTTTATTTTAACTTCAAAACTATACAGATTGGCAGAAAACCGTAAGCAATTTGATTCAAGAGGTTTTTCCTTTTCTTATAACATTTATTTATTTTAGATTTCAGCGTAGACAGAACAAAATGCCGTGATCATTTTTAATCGAAATGAAGATGAATTACCTCCAAAAACCCATGCACTAAAGAGAGATTTGCCGTTAGAATGTTGTAAACCCTAGTAGTATAGGAAAGTTGGTCGCAATGACCGCCCTAGCACTCTAGTGTGCCGTTAAAGGAAATCGTCCTTTCAATAGCGATGACTTCTATTATGTTACGATTGTAGTTTCCAGCCTGTTTGTGCGAAATATTAACTGTCACTGGAATTAAATAGGAGATGCGCCATCTATGCGAGAATATTTCTACTAAACATAAGTATATCTGCTCATCTGCTGTACACTGTAAAAAAAGTTGCAATAAAATTACATGTAAAATCGTTGGTAACAAAGTTGCCTACAATTTTACAGATAAATTTGCTTCATAAGGTAAAATTTCTACCATCTAGTAAATTTCACATGCTGATGTGTTTTTCAAAGATTGTACTGCAAAATTCGTATATAATATTTATATGAACTCTATATTTACCGCACACTTAAGTAATTTTCATATGTACTTTTATAAAGAGACCAAGCAACTTACCTAATTCTTTTATAGCAACTAATAGGTCATACTGAATCGCTCAACCAGGACTCAAGAATGAACACGCTTACGCGAAACCTACGACTGTTTGTGACGTACATGATATCATTGAGCCAATAATAAGTTCGACAAACGAATAGAATTACCTAGCGCGCACAGGTAATAATCCAATAACCCACACATAGCGGCGTATGAATTTCGTATGTTCCATGATATCTATAGTTGACACCCGAAAATTCAAGTAAAAACAAATAAATATAAAAGATCTTCATATTTTTACAGCAAAATTAATAGTTCACTAGTAAAATTACTTTTAAAGTGCACTAAATACCCAAAAAAAATGTCAATTTACACTTTTAGTAAATTTTGAGAGTAAATACAAATTGTTACATGTTTTTTTGTATTTTCCTTTTGAATTTTTGTTACATCTTAAACTTACATGAAAAAGCTATAAATTTTACCGAAATTTCTTTTTCCTTGTTAAATATCCTAGAAAAAACAAGTAAAACAAAATTTACATGATTTATTGTGGTAAATTCACAACGTTATTACATGTAATATTCCTGATTTACCATGGCAAAATTACTGTAATTTTTTACAGTGTACTATATGGGGAGAAAACTGCTATACAAAAATAAAATGCGATATTTATTTTTACTTCCATGTAAATATTTAGTTAAATCAATAGATACTGCGCTAGCTTCAAATAAATCTACTAACCAAATTATTTGTTTGATTGAATACACGAATATTTTTAGTATTCCTAAATCAAGTGATAATTTAGTAACTGTAAACAAATGCATGAAAAATGGTTGAAAACAACAAGATCGTTTTTCCCGTGTATAACAGTTTTAAACCTTCAAACACTATATACTACTGTAAAGTTCCTTGGCTTATAAGTAAATCAGCATTAACTGAAAAGATTCCAATTATCTCTGAAATTTCTTTAACCTCGCGCGAAAAATATTCACTTTTGTTCATTATTGTTTGTGTATCTGAGACTTATGCACGTGGGAACATGAATAAAACTAAAATACTTCCGCGTAAAAAAAGCACTCGGTTTGAATACAGGTGCTTGCATTTTCCGTTAAAAAGGGAATGTTTGAAATCAATATATACATGCGTATCCACGCAAATAAACCAGAACGTCCGGCTTTTTTTTATTTAAAATACTGTTTATAATTCAATAAAACTTAAAAGAAACTAAAATGTGTTGTTAAATATGTACATAATAATAACAATATAATATGTAATGTGTATTGTGTTACTTAAACAAAAGTTTTAAGTAAGACAATATAAAATATTAATCAAAACTAAGGTGCATTCCATTTAATTACGGTTACTTTTCGTCGAAAAGCATATCTACTTAAGAAGAAAATAGTCTTCTGGCAAAACAACACGCTAATGCTTTCAATTAAAATAATCACTTTTCTGAGAAAAGGTATTCTTTTCGTAGAATAAGCTACTAATAGAACTTACGTTAAAGCTAACATTAAATTATAAATTCTCACTTTTTTAAGTGTTAAGTTTCTGAATTGCTAAACTATAATATTGTGATATACCTACTGCTGTGATCTGGCGCCCCGGTTTTCGCAAATTCAGATTTAGTCGTGTTTACTCCGATCAGCCTTTGTCAATGTTTCGGGAAAATTTTCACAGATGAAATGTTTATTTTTATATAAGATTTAGTTAATGAATTGATTGTATGATTTATTTAGTTAACTGTTCAGTTGTTATAAATTAATTTCACTCTTTAAAATGTATAGCGTTCGCTTTTGTAGTTCATGTCTTTTCTTGTAGTTTTCTTCGATGATTTGTGCGTTGCGTTGCACGCAGCTGTTAATATATATACGACTGTTTAACCCTGTCACTCAGTTCCTCGATAGACGTTAGAGCGTGAGTACATGAAATTTATAATTGTTTGCTGCCATTTTGTTAATACTTTTGATATCATTATTTGTTTCGCATAAATTGAATTTTATTCTGTCCATCAAGGAACTCGCTTAATAATAATTGTTATTATATTGTTGTGTACACATTTTAGATATAAGATCATTTATTATTTTACGTGCAGGAAGATATATTCCAGTTTAGTTTTTTTTTTTAATAATAATTTTAAAGAGTTCATTTTTGGTTTTTTAGTTTGCTGATTAGTTTTGATTTATTTAACACCTCGGGTTGGGTGAATAGTAGCATTGTTCTTGCTTTTAGTTTTGAATTTTGTAAATGTTTAGTGTTCCACGATTTTATTTTATTTTAATTAGAAACCACGTGGATTGTTTTGAAAAAAAAATCTTCCTGAACTGATTTGTTTTTTTTTGCTTTGATATAGGATTTAACATTGTCCTATTGCAATTTAGAATCTATAGCAGTTTTTTGATTTAAGCCAGGACCCTCTGTCCACGGTTTTTTTTTTCTGCAAAAATTTGCAATTGACATTTTTTTTCTTTATAATAAAAATTCTTGTTTGTTTATTAACGTCATTCAAAATTCTGTTCTTTTATTTTTATTTATACCTTTTCAATTTTTTCGGGTATTTAAGAAAAGTCAGATTTCTTTCACCCACAATTTACTTGTGGTTAGATTCAACTTTTAATTCGCGAGGATAACTCTGAGTTTGATTGTGCTTTTGCACCCTTTTTTAATTTTTATCCGTTGAGCTAGCTAATTTAATTTTTCTTTTTTAATATTCTTTTTCCATTTTTCAAATTCAATCAGTACACACCACTACGTTCCTGCTAATTCAAACTATGCACGTGTAGCTGTCATGAGTCTATGATTGGATTCTATTTTGGATTTTTCCCTTGTTTCAAGTTTTTGAATGACCTGCGTTGAGTTATGTGTTCCTCTAAAATAAGAAAGGTAATACACTGTTAAAAATTTTAACACTTTTTTAACTAATTTAATAGTCAGGAGAGGTCCACACTCTTTTCGTGTTATTTTGTCGAGAACTATAGAAGTTTAAATTTGACGAGCAAAGATAGTCAAGTATTGTCTATTGCTAAGGGGTTATTTTGTCCAACTGACACGTGGAATTATAAAATACTTCTAGTCACATTTTATTTGATCTAGACTAGACAAATTTACTAGCTGTTTAACTAAATGAATGCGATCTATTGGGTGTTTTAACACCATTTTCTAAACACAACGTCTTTTTAATATGCAACTCCTATTTCTTAGTGCTATAATATTCTCTCTATAAGACGTTTTCTCAATTATAAATATGCAAAACCACTCATTCACAAGTCTTGGTTTCAACTAAACGTACCAATTTTAAAATGATTTTTTGAGAACCATTATAAAATTAAGTGAATGTTTATGCTATTTGATTCAAGTCTAAACTAATTGCGTAAATAGATGTTCCCAATACATCTTTAAGATGTTGAAATTTTTTATGCCCACTGGAATTAACGTTTAATAACACGAGCTTACACTTTGCAAGTCAGTCACATTTGGTGGTTTGTTTGGATATGTTACACGTGCAATGCAGGTGGTGCGTATAATGCAATACTGTATTAGAATAGGTGGGGTTTCTATATTTCTATCCGAGGGAAAAATTCTGATTGGTTGACGCTTCTGGATGTCTAGAAAAATAGCCAATCCTCATATCTGAACAAAGAATTCACACGAAATTCTAGTCATTTCTGTTCTATTAAATACGCGTAGTCAACTCGTCTGGCAAAGTTTGGAAAAATCAACACTAAAATATTTGACTAGCGCAAAATTAACGCCAACACCGTAATATTTTCAACAGTGTAGCTTACACCCTGTAAGTGTATCGGAAGTGCTATAAAAATATTTTCCGTAAATGGACGTTAATTAACCAATCAAGAAGCTTCAAAATCAAATTTCAACTAGAAGTTTGGAAAATTACACACACGTTAAATAATAAATCCTCTTGAAGTCATTCATTAATTAAAACAAAATCGATTAGATTTCACGGTTCCTACCCAAAACCAGAGGGAATATACATTCGATATTACAATCAACTTTCGAAGCACGTTACCTTCCTAGATTAGCGCAGATGGTGTACCCAATTCAACAGAACTCCCGAAGCGGAAATGACAAAGTATCCTTCCCTCCCAAAATTCCCACACCTCCGACGCAAACAAAGGCCCAAATCTCCCCTGCCTTTGCAGAGGCACGCGGAATAAGATCGAAATAAGGAGAAATATTTCTTTGTCGTTCCCATACAACAAGAAGGAATATATAGATCCGTCTAACCGGCTGGCAATATCTCATATTTCTTGGGGAAAATTTCCTCAAGCAGAACTGCGTCTATCAACTTATAATATCCTTCGGTTTAGTTTCGGGGAAGGGACTTTCCGAACAATATTGAAGATGTTTCGAGTGCGCTGGGTTGGTACTTGTTCCTCAGTTTAAAGTTGGACAAGTAGTCGTGACGGTGGTCTGTGTTTGGTAAGTGGAGGTGGGGGGATTATAGGAGGCAGTAGTGGCTTCGTATTTGGGGGAAGACATGGTAAAACTTTATAGTTCAGTCGGAGAGAAATAAATCAGAAAAGCGTTATGGTGAACCTAGATGTCTTTATCAACCACGTTTTCGATATTGTAATATATAACGTGTGTATAAATTGTCGCAAAAGCTATACGCAGCGACATTCTTCCTTCGTTTCTGAATCTAAAATCTAAATGGTAAAATATGGTAATACTACGCTTCATGCGTCTTCAGGAGCCACTTAAAAGTAGCATACATTTGGCAACACTGTAGTCGCATACTACCGTAATGGTAGTTACAATACTTGTCAAAATTGACAGACCAGAATTACAAATGACAAATTTGATAACACAAATGATACATAGGGAAAAGCTTTATTAAAACAGAATTAGTAGCTTTGATTTTTCGAACGCATCTCTTGTAATAAATTAGCGACACTATTACCTCAGCATATGTTCAAATTGATATCCGTCTGTTTGTAAACACATTTGCAATCTACGAGGTATTGTCTGTATTACTTGTTCAAGCCTTTCCGGTGTAATTTCTAATACTGCCGCGTTAATTCGTCCTATAACTTCGTCAGCGTCTTGTGGAGGTGTTGCGTAAACTTTCACCTCTATGAACCCAAACAAAAAAGTCTATAAAGGATTTAGGTCGGGAGACCTTGCAGGCCATAAGATAGGACCACCGCGACCAATCCACCTGTTAGGGAAGTGTTCATCCAACCACTCTCTCACATTACGAGAAAAATGTGCCGGAGCTCCATCATGCATGTAAAACATGTTACGGCGTATATTCAATGGCATCTCGTCAATAACTTGTTCTAATACATTTAAATACCCGTTGGCATCAAGTCGATTTGGCAGATAGATTGGCCCAACGACACGGTGATTTATTATACCCAGCCAAACATTAACTGAAAACTTTCTTTGGTGACCGTATTCCCGAAACGCATGAGGAGTTTCATCTGCCCAATGGTAAAAATTATGGGTATTGAGTACACCATCTCTAGTAAACATAAACTCGTCGGTTCAAAGAACACCTCTTAAAAAGTCGGCATCTTCTTGAATCCTATTTAAGATACTATGACAAAAGTTTAAACGGTGTATGTTATCGTTTTCATAGAGCGGCTGCACCTTACTTATATGGTATGGATAAAGAAGGTTTTCACGTAGAAGCAAATGAACGGTCTTATTACTGCGGATATTGAATGTGGACGCCAACTGTCGAGTACTGACGGAGGGATCTTCATGTACTGAGTCTAGAATTTCCTGTTCCAGTTGTAATGTACGCCGTTGTCTAGGTCGACCAGCGTTGGCATTTCTTTTCTTAAACGTACCAGTTTCACGTAGACGTTGGTCCAGCCGTCGAAATACGTTTCCAGTAGGATGTCTCCGGTTTGGAAAACGTACGCGATATTCCTGTTCTGGCATGTTAGCATTTCCATTACAAAAACCGTATACCATATACATATCGGCATATTCATTAAATGTAAAAACCATTGTAAATAAACAAAACAATAATACGAGAACGATAAGAACACTGAAACAGAAAAAGTAATCAAGAGAATACGAGTAATCACGAAAAAGAGCAGAGCTTGCATAAAATTGTACACTTCAGATTAATGTCAAAATTTGACAGTAATGGTTTTGATTGAAATCAAATTAGAATACAAAGTCATTGTCCTACAATGTTGCCAAATGTGTTTTTCAGGAGAGGATGCTTATGAATAAATGTTGAAACCAGGCTCTTAAATCAAAAAGAAACTGTTTACGAAAAAACAGGAAGAAGAAATCGTCTAAATTCAAAATTGCAGCTATCTATGCCGACAAATAACGAACACAAACGCTTATTAAGGAACTAAAAAACCGAACTTCAAGAACCTCGTGAAGACTTATGAAGCATAGTACCATATTTTACCATTTAGATTTTCAATTCAGAAACGAACGAAGTATGTCGCTACGTGTAGCTTTTGCGACAATTTATACACACGTTGTATAATCAAGCTTTGCATTGTACTAAGTTAGGGAAGGCTTAGATCATGATCTGCCATGACTAAGCTTAAAAAATCAATATGAAATTCCTTTTAGAATTTCGAAAAAAATCGAACGAACTAGTTCCAACCTGTATAGCTTTCTATCTTAAATTAACCTTTAACAATATCCTATCACAATGGGGAGCCCAAACAGATCTAATATCAAGGGATGTACGACAACAAAAAACTTTGATACGTCGTTATCTAATTCTCCCTGTGGATATTTCGCCTGAAATGAGACCTGAAAGTCCCCAAATGGGAGGGCAAAAACTTCTCACATACGTAGCGTTCGTGTTTCACCCCAGATAGAACTTATTACCACCTATGCGAAAGCTGATCTTTTGACGGTACATCACTTTAGCATTCGTAAAACACTTCTCGCAGTAAAATAAGAGGAATAAGGAAACTAGATTTCACTCTGGTTCTGAGAAAAGCGCGGAACTCGTTAGAAATAAATGTAACTGAACAAAATCGTCGGAGACAAAGGCATCAGACGTGAGGAAGCAGTAGAAGAGTTGCGCGGTTGCCTTGCCAATACGGTTTGAGATGGGATATCGTTTTAAAAGCACGTGCTCTGAATGAGAAAAACGGATTCTTTTTTAATGGAAATGGGGCGTTGCTTATCCACTTTCTATAATCTTCTGGATATATGCCTATCCAGGAATTTCAATTGAAATAATTTTTTTCAGTGTCCTTTTAATTTTGGGGTCAGTACCTTTTTGGAACTGTCACACATCACTTGTCACAATCATTTTATGGTTATTTTGCTGTTGGTTTTATTCACCACAGACTTGGAAGCTGATGGTTGTATTAAAACGACGAATAATATGTTTTTTTATTGATGCTTAAAAAGAATCTTGCCACTTTGTTCGTTCGAACGGGTACAACGTAAAAATGTTTTATGTCAATCCCATTATGATGGCAAGAATTATGATTTCTTTAATATAATTAAATGAGACGTGCGTAAAACTGTGTATATTACATTGTCTAATATATCTAAGTAAAAGAATTACGTGTATCTCTGATTACCTTTTCATAATGCTGTTGAACCTACCCTAACAGCCAGAAAAATTACAAAGATATTTTTAAAAATATATTTTATAAATAGTTTTCGTGAGAGGTTTTTGAATATATTTTTCATATTTTTTTCTAAATATAGATAAAATATTCAATTAAAATATTTATTCCATATTTTAAAATTAATGTAAGCGCTATATTTTTTCTAAAATATTTGTAAAATATTTATATGAAAATTGATGATTTTTTTTATGCAATCTATTTAATTTGTCAAAATAAACTAAAATTGTTCTTGGTTATTTAGAATGTATAACGTCGATAACGAAAAGTCGAAAAATACATAGAGTTGTCTAAAAGGCAAGAACTTGTTTTTTCACACTCACCATACAAGTTAATAATCAATAAGTCTGGCATCTTTTAAGGCATACTGAAGGTTTATCAAATTAATCAATATTTTTTAATTGAAGTGTTCTAAATAAAAAACAAACGTATTTATTATTATTTGATTTGAATAAGCCAATAAAAATGAAAAGACTCATTCTTAAGTCTATTCTTGGCTTTTCCTTGTTTCTTTGTGGCCTCTAAAACAATGCCAATTGTATTAGATCATACCATGAATAAAACATCGTACAACATTATCAACACCTACTAATACATTTGGAGCATTTACAATAATTGGAGTGGTAGCTACATTCTAATACTTACGATACTTATTTTTACTTTATTTCAAAATATTTGAAAACATTCTACGTACAAACAATAAAACAACGCAACGTATTCTAACCTCTATTTGAGGTTATGACGCTTATCTACCGAGATGCATCTCTTAAGCAAATCAACTAGCAATTTATCTGGTAGATGCAGTACATATATGCATTCCAATTATCTCATAAATGCCATGACATGTTCAAAGTTTTGCTTACCTCGTAGTCACCACAAAAACTAAAACACACCCCGCAACAATTAATTACACAGTTAACCCTAATCTGCTCTAATCGTATATTATTATAAACTATAACATGTAACGGACAAACGAATGAAAACGTTGATGATACGCACGTGCGCGTATGCATTCTATGTACCTAATCCATAGACGCATAAACAATACTAAATCATATAACATCGGCACCGTAATGAATAGAGGTGTTGTGTTGACGTTCGCAACTTACAAATATTACAAATAATATAATACAAAACGTAGATATATTAATAGAAAAGTTACAGCTCCTCAACTTAGATACTAATTAAATCATATTAGATATATATTATATAATTTAATCTTTAAACTATCATTTTAAATAGGTACATACCTATTTAATATGTATGCATATTTTACCCATTTTATATTATTCGTCCTACGCACCAAATGTACAAAAGCAAAAATTCAATCTTTTTTTTTATATGAAATAAATATTTACAGAAATACAAAGCAAAATATTCTTGCAGAGTTATGAAAAATATATGAGAAAACATTTGCAATAAAATATTATTAATCTCATAACATATATATTTTTTAAATGTTTCCTAATATATTTTCTATAATATATTTTATGCATATTATATTAATATAACTAATATTCAAGAAAGATTTAATATTTTTTAAATATTTATAAAATATGAAATAAATATAGCTAGTCACTGGGGTACCTTTGAGTGGAGCATGGCGTTTAAGGATGCATTGTTATTATTTTAATTTATCAATAAACGATGGAGTGTTTACCGTTGACAAGGCCAAGAAATCTGTTTTTGAACTCTCGTACATACAATTGCTATCTAATTTTCTTTCAAAACAACGTTGTAATCATCTCTCCCTACTCAAAATAAAAGACATTCCTACAACACTCTGTCAATTTGTGCAAACATCGCAAATTCTTTTCTGAAATCCCTCGAGAAAAGATTCTGTCCTTCTCCTTATACCCCCCCCCCCCCACCCATCTTCCTAACTCCCACCTGGAGCATTATTTCACCACCAACACCGTTGTTCATTTTAACTGCCATCCTTTGTGGGCGACTCGCACCGATTGCAAATGGCGGAATGGTCCACGGACGCAGATAACATCTAGAGGAATTATAGTAATTCAACTTGGATTCTCGAGATGTGTACCTTTTGGAACTCAGGTGCGTTAACGTGAACTAGAATCTCGAATGTTTACTCGTTAAATCGGGGTTGTAGAGGGTTTAGAGGGCACTTCTTGTGGTGGCACAATGGTTCGGGGCGCGCCGTAAGGAAGTTTGTTCTAAAGCTAACGAGTTAACATCGAGTTGTAGGTCGGCCCTTAAGGCAAAATCAGATTAGGACGGTGGTGTTATGTTTAAATTACTTATGTGTGTATACAGGGTTTTCCACGGAACTGGCTGGTTAGAAGTTTTCCGGCTTAACGAAATTCCACAGTTTAAAAATTGGGTTTGCAACAATTTGGCACTTACTTTCTTTCTAAAATATTTTCACCTTTTTTGCACTTCCGGTTAACCGGAAGTCGCCACGACTTGTTATTTTAAATGGAACACCCTATATATTATTATATTTTTGAATTTACCATAAAATTCCATGACGATTACCATTAGGTATCTTATACCTATCTTCAACTGTTTCTAAGATATTACGATTTTTGTAAAATTTGACATTACATTGTTGTATGTAATGATTAATTCTCACTTGATTTAAGTGTCAGAAATCTCCGACTTTGAAATCAACAAGTACTAACATTGTTTTACCAAAACCGTAGAGAAAAAATTCAGTGACATTATACAGGGTGTTTAAAATTATTGACATATCCAAGAATTTTGAATGTTGCAAAAACTTAATTTTTTTAAAGAACACCCTGTACATTTTTCTATTTTGGATGTACAATTAAATTCTATGCCGATTTGCTGTAGCATTCCCTATACCCTATCTTCAGTAGTTTTCTTTAAATTACTCGTTTGTTTATTACCGCTTCAAATGGCCGAATAATTTCTATCTGTTGGGCCATGACATTAACATCACAACAATTTATTATTATTAGCAAGTATTATTGTTATAATCATTGTTTGTTACACGTCGCGTGTTCAGATTGATGAATATTATTGTAGAACTTATGAATTAGATAATGAAAAATATTGAAGGAGCTTATTTTAACCTGGATACTATAAGTTTATTTTACATTCACTGAGAATGCAGGATGAACTTATAGAGAATTTACGGTAATTATAGGAATTTATTTTCGGCTAATATATCTAATAAAATTCAGAAAACTTTGAAATAATACATTACACAGATTACACACTGTACGCAACTTTCGGTACTACCAAGCAAGATTTAATGATTCGTGTGACGAGAACGTTTGATGAATTAGACCCAGTTGAAATGAGAAGAAGTATAAGGCGACACATTAAGACGTCGAATAATAAAATGCTTGGACGTAAACGGAATTCACATTGAACATTTTTTTTTTGATGCTCTATGTCATGGTTCACGTTTATGCTAATTGTAAATTGCATTTGTTAAGTATGCATGTATCTAAATATTCTTCATAAAAACCTTTATGATTTTGAAAATACTTTAATATATCAAAAACTTTAAAACATTTGTCTGACGAGCACAATACGTTTTAGTGAAATTTTTGTTATGTTGTCGTCGTTATCGTTTATGCCATTTCCCTTGATTTGAAACCAAGCTATTAAGAGAAATCATTTCAAAATTTTCTGGATTCCGTTAGATATATTAACAACCAATAAATTCCTTTAATTACATGAATTCTCTATAAGTTCTTCCTGCATTCTCAGTGAATCTAAAATAAATTTGTAGTATCTAGGTTAGAATAAGCTCCTCCAATATTTTCATTATCTAATTCATAAGTTCCACAATAATATTCATCGATCTGAACACGCGACGTTTAAACAAACAATGATTATAACAATAATACTTACTAATAATAATAAATTGTTGTGATGTTAATGTCATGGCCCACCAGATAGAAATTATTCGCCATTTGAAAGCGGTAATAAACAAAACGAATAATTTAAAGAAAATACTGAGATGGGTATAGGGAATGCTACAGCAAATCGGCATAAAATTTTAATTGTATATCCAAAAATAGAAAATGTACAGGGTGTTCTATTTGAAAAAATTAAGTTTTGCAACATTCAAAATTCTTGATATGTCACTAATTTTTAAACACCCTGTATAATGTCACTGAATTTTTTCTACGTTTTGGTAAACAATGTAAGTACTTGTGATTTCAAAGTCGGAGATTTCTGACACTTAAATCAAGTGAGAATTAATCAATTACATACAACAATGTAAATGTCAAAATTTTAAAAAAAATCGTAATATCTTAGAAACAGTTGAAGATAGGTATAAGATACCCTAATGGTAATCGTCATAGAATTTTATGTAAATTCAAAATATAATAATATATATAGGGTGTTCCATTTAAGATAACAAGTTCGTGGCGACTTCCGGTTAACCGGAAGTGCAAAAAAGGTAAAAATATTTTAGAAAGAAAGTAAGTGCCAAATTGTTGCAAACCCCAATTTTTTAAAACTGTGGAATTTCGTTAAGCCGGAAAACTTCTAACCAGCCAGTTCCGTGGA
This sequence comes from Protaetia brevitarsis, assembly GCA_004143645.1. Taxonomy (NCBI): domain Eukaryota; kingdom Metazoa; phylum Arthropoda; class Insecta; order Coleoptera; family Scarabaeidae; genus Protaetia; species Protaetia brevitarsis. Next base: position 392,800 of record RXPK01000282.1, on the reverse strand, counting down.
AAACCCTGTATAGTCTGGAATCTGATAATGTTTTGCTTTGTATTTTTTACTGCATGTGTATGAATTGTAGTAATAATAATATTTTTTACCTTCTACAGGGAATAACACTCTAAGATTGGTTCCGAAAAGAACAGTTTAGAATAATGTCAGAATTATGAATATATATAGTTACTTTTATTTTACTAAGGGGTAACTTGTGTAACTAGTAGTAACGAGTAAAAAGGTAGACAACATGATGTTATGTCGTTAATGTATTATATTTAAATAGTTAATTATAATCAGTTAAAAGTAAACGTGGTGTTTAATTAGAATTATTAACAAATAATATGAAGGGACTGTCATGTAATGAAACTATGTTAATATATTGCTATGAATCAAAGGAATGGAATCTAATTTACAGTCATTTAGAACAGGTTTCAAAACTAATGATGAGGTAATCTGGCAAATGAAGCGTGTATTCGGTTGCCTAATTTACAGGCAAATTTTGAATTTGTAAAAGAATAACTATTAAAATGAAGCAATAAGTGCTAACTATTGCCTTAATTATAATATAAACTTTATTTTCTATGTTAATTAATGCGAATTCAAACGTATTGCTTTTTTTTCGCAAAAACATTACATGAAAAGGTGTTATTTAATGAAAATAAGTTAGTTGAAACACTTTAGTACTCGGTTATAACTAGAGACAGGATTATATGCAAAGAAAAACTGGAATATATGCGCATATATATGCATCGATTTTTGAGAAAATATGCATAAACCTGGGGTATATATGCAAAAAAAAATTGCGACAATATGCAAAATTTTTACAAAAAATACATAAGAGCAGAAATTTAAACATTAACTTTATTGCACAAAATTTTTTCACAACATATTTCTAAAACAATTTATAATTAAATGTTTTTCAAAATTGTGTAAAAGAAAATTTTGTCTTCTATCAGAAGACATATGTTTCGAAATAGAAAAGCTTCTTTCAATATCCACAGATGTAATTGGTGCATTTTTTTAACTTTGCAATACATTCTAAACTAAAATTAAAGTCGAAATCGTTTACTGTTTCACCTGTTCCAAAATTTTCTTAACTTTCTTCAATTTCAAATACCCCGCATTTTTATTTATCACTTTTTTAAATTTATCGTATACTTATAGAATTACCTATTGTACCCTTAACCTTCTTACATAGCATATCAAATTCGTCTACTATTTCGACTGATTCCGAGAGCGACATTCCTTGCGTTTCTAGTTTACGGATGGAACTTGAAACAAAGCTATAATTTGACTTAATATACAAAAGGTTTTGTAGCAATTCTGTTGATGTTACTATCTTTTTACAGTTTTCTAGAGCAATGCAGTCAGCAGTGATTTCAAGAATTACATTTTTTATTCCTTCAAAATTATCGGCGAAAAAAATTGCAGCCTCTAACCATGTACCCCATCTCGTAATAATCGGTTCAGGAGGCAACTTAACACCGGGAAGTCCCTCCTTATAAAATTGGAAAGGTGCTTTTAAAAATACTTTTTTGACATTGCTAATTAATTCATTAATCAAATAGAATTGATTCCTAATATCTTCGGCTACACGATTGAACTCATGAGCTAAACAAGTGGTATAAATAATGTTACTATAATTTTTTTTAAATTTTGCGCGGCTTTTATCATGTATGGTGCAGCGTCGGACAACATTACTAATTTTTTTTCACAAGGTATACTTCCAGGTAAAAAGAAATTTGATAAACCTTCTTGAACGAATTGGGCAATTGTCACATTATTTGTTTTTTGAAGTTCTTTACAATAAATTAAATATGATTTACCTACAATATCTTCATGAAGAATTCCTATTAATAAATGGGCAATATAAACGGCCACACTTATCCGTACTTTCATCTACCATGATATAAATAAAATTATTCCCTACCAATTGTTGAATTTCTGCTATTGTTTGCTGGTAACAGATGTGACATAATTTTTTCGTAAGGTACTTTCGTCAGATATATTATGTTTGCAATATTTTTTGCAGAAATGATTTCAAATTAACATTGTTTAATCTTGCTAATGGTATGTTAGACGAAATTAATGCGTTACACAGATCCGTATTATATTCTTCTTATTCTGAGTTTCGTGAAGTTGATGCTACACATTGACGTATAGATTGATGCACACATGCGGATCGCTTTAGTTTTTCACATTTTCCAATGTGTGATGGAGTTTTAGCGTGTTGATCGATCAGGTATTTTCTCTCAGAAGACACCTACAACAACAATTGTCATTTTATATCAAAAGTTAAAGAATTTAAAAACAATTGTAAAGCTTTTTGTAAAATTAAACTTACCAGTTTACTGCAGGCTCGACAAAATATTTTGTCGCCATCTTTTACCAGTTCAGGATATGGCTTAATCGATAAAGAAATTTTGTTCGCTATACTCATTGTATGTACGCACAGTATTTCAAAACGTAACCCAATTACATGCTGTTTCGCTCAAAGATATTCAATGAATGAATAGTTTATTTGGGAATTAATAATAATAAAACGTATTTACCACATCCCTTCTGCTCATAGGCGAAATTAAACATGTGCAGTGCTTGGAAAAAAGTATTAGAGAAACCAATGTAAAAGATTTATCGTTTTGAGAATTATCGGTTGTCGATCTGCATTAGGAATTACTAGGAATTTTTTACTAATAGAAAGGATAAGAAAAAGCTTAAATATGCAATATATGCAATCGTTAATTAGCGCTAATTAACTTCAATTAGTGTAATACGTTTACATATAGACTTATAATTAAAGATATGCAAAAAATAAAATATATGCACTTTGCATATAATCCGGTCTCTACTAATAATAAACCACATATACAAACTAACGACGCTATAGATTAGATTTGATAACTGACAGGTGCCATAATGAAAACTCGAAACGGTGCACTATTTTAAATATTGTACTTAAAGCAGTAAGAGGACTATCTCTATCTGTTACATTCATGGAAATATTTGATGGTGTGTTTGAGATGAATTGTAATTATTCAGCTTTTGTGAACAGTGACATTTCGCTAGAATATTTGAAGACATCATGGAAATTTCAAAAGAGCCTTTATATTAAGCAACTTCGATCACTTCTAATTCAAAATAGCCCGCATAAAAATTCAAGACGAAACATTTCAATCACCTAACTTGCCTTTCGTAATTACGTTTTCTTTTGAACTTCTTTCTTAATTAATACCATCCCATCACGAATTAATTTGCATTAAAGTTTCCCAGAGTAACTTTCGTCGTACACCAGAAGAAGTATACTTCAAAGTATAACCCACGGCTTGTGATGCCCAGCAACAGCGTAATTATTGTAGTGGGCTTCTGTGTTGAGAACTTAATCAAGGCAAAGTGGTACCGAGAGTGCTAGAGATGCTGTAAAAGTTAGTAGATGCGTATTTGACGCGGGACGAATAAAGAAGAGAATAAAAAGGGCTCGAAGAATTGATGGTAAGGGTGTGTGCTGCGTCGGAAAATTTATTACATAATTTTTCGAATTCTTTTTACCGTTTATACGTTTTTATAACGACGATTATACATTGCAAATTTTTTTTTAGCTTGTTTCTGTTTAAGGTATAATGTTAACAATGCCTTTGAACTATTGACCTTTCTAAAGGATTAATTAAAACGGGAGTACGGGCATAAAAACACATCTCTAACCGAGGAAAAGTAATGCCTAACACGCACATATTAAACAAACAAAAAGAAGCATTTCCTACGCAATTTTTTAAGCGTTTTAAGAACAAAGGATTCATTAGAGTTTATTTTTTTAAAGTCATGTCAAAGTAACTGACTTTTCAGTCCGTCATAAAAGTATATGGTGAACAGATAACCGTAGCCGATAATTTGAATTAGCAATAATAAAGATAAGGTAAATGAGGCCCCCTTGAAACGTTATTTAGTTATTGAAATTATTTAAATATAAACAAAGAACAAAGAGAAATATGGCTTTGAAGTTACAACTAATAACAAACAAAGAAATAATATAGCCGGTAAACTTGCGGTCTCTGTTGGTTCTTTGCACTTGGGCGTTGTCTCAGCGGGTTGATCCTCTGTCGGCGTACGTGGCGATTATGTCCGGTGATCGCCTCGAAAACGGCTACTTCGTCGGGGTATCCCTAACTGCAGGTGGCACTTGGATTGTTGGATCACTCAGCTAGCGACGGCATCCACACTTTAACCTCACCAGCGGGCGCAGATATCATCAAAATGATGGGGAATTCAAATATCCCACCACGTGGTTTAAAACTGCAATCTTGAAACATCCGATTGCTTATAGGCTCGGTGCTTCTTCTTTCGCTGGGATTCTTTATACAGTTGGGGCCTTGAGTTAGCCCACCCGGTATTTTTAATATATTTGCGTTCCAACTGGCCTACAATGGCCGTACTCTTTGGCCACTCTTTTTCGACGACCTTTTCCCACGTTCGTAACTCTTACTTGACGCTAGCCCGCGCCTGCGCGCGTAGCCGTCTCGGGGACTATTTCATTACTCCGCCGTACTAGCCAATCAGCAATGGTAAAACAATCACGGGGTGGCAGCAAAACTCAAATAATCATAGTTGTGGCAAGTTGTTACCTATTTAAGAAAATACATGAGTTTAATAGCGATCAGCATTGTTGTTACTTCACTAACCATGTGCTTGTAGTTAGATACAGTACCAGTAGTCATAAGTAATACGTTACTTAGCACAAATTCGTCAGGCACGCTGTGTAATAGCCGTTAATAAAAGCACTATTTACAGTAACAACTTGCATTCAGGAAACTGGTTTTAGTTGCAGGTATTAATTAACGAGAATAGTTCCAAGTAAAACTTTATCTATTGTAAATAATTTTTTTTCAAGTAAACACTTTACTTAGCCCATTTTTCTCAGTGTGGCACTGTTAATCCACGAAGTTCAAGTTGGTGCCACAAGCAGATATCGACCATGTCATTTTGTCGATGCCTGCCTAGACGTGTACAGGAGTGTACTCAGCTACGGGGTCGCTAAACGCATTATTATTATTTTTTTTCGTATTACATATTAATGAAGTTTTCTTGCTGGGTCTTACAGTCGACGAAACCTTAAAATGGAAAGATCACGTCAATGTACTTTGTAAAAAACTATGTAGCTATTGCTTTGCGATTCGTCGACTTAGAGATATAGTAAGTTGGCATGTGCTTCGTATTATGTATTATGGATGCTGCTACTCAAACATAAAATATGGAATCGTTGTTTGGGGTTGTTTGGTGGTAGTGACTTAAACAGAGTTTTTTTGATACAGAAAAAGATTTTACGTGTGATTAATAAAGTCGACTACTCTCAATCTTGCAGAGGATTCTTCAAACAAACTAACATTTTAACTGTATATGGTATTTACATTTTTGAATTGCTAATCTTCTTATTTAAAAACAAATACTTATTCGAGGATAATGAATTACAACATGAGTATTCTACAAAAGGTTTAAAAATGATTATCACTACCCCAAGCATCGACTCACACTAAGTGAGAACAATTTAGAATATAATTGCCTGAGGTTCTATAACAAATTGCCATCGCATATTAAAACTGTAAAAAAATTGTCAACATTTAAAAATTATGTATACAAATTATTACTAGAAATAGAGCCATACAATATAGAGGAATTTCTAACCTCAAATATACATTTATAAATTTTTGTTCTCGACCTGACGTTTGCATTGTTCCATTTGTATTGAAACACTCCAATAATAAAAACTATTCTATTCTATTCTATTCATCTCAATACATTAAGATAATATAATAATCAGTACATTGAGCTTTAGAAAAAAACATAAAGTCTCACTTTGAATTTGAATTTGACTAAGGAAAGGAAAAAATAAATACGTATTTAAAACAGGATATAGAAAGAAATGTGTAATATCGTGTTACGCTCGTGTCAATTTGACACGCTTGTTCTAAACGCAACAATACGGAAAATCGCATTCCATCGCCTCTTTTACACCTCGATAGGAGATTGTTTATTTTTAGATGCCGTTTTTTTTATAGAACAACCGCACCATTATTTCTCTTAGGATGTGGTTTCAATATTGTTGGTTTCATAAAAACGTATTTTTCGGTAAAAAAAAAATAATGTGTTTAGGCATCATAATTTTTATGTGAAAAGAAGTACTGGGCTGTATAACGTTAAACGGGTTAATTATTGGGTATGGCAGCCGAAGTTTGAATCAATACTCAATCTTTTTTAATTCTAAGTTTTCGCAATTAGTTTATTGCTGTAATCGCAAAAAAAACATGATTGTGAACGTCGAGAAAAAAATACACAAAAAAGAGAAGCAAACAAACATGATTTTATATTTTTTTTATTTTAGCATAAACTAACTATTCAAAAAGCTCACTTCCATACATTTATTTATACGCAAAGTTGAAATGCAATTCAACGATGCAAAACCGTACTTTATTCAGTACTTGACAAGCTGTGAATACTTACACATTGTCCGATCCCCATTTAGATTATTAATTATTAATCCCATACAAATTAGTTAGTGTTGAATATATGAACAGTAATGGAGGCTATAACATTGCAAGAGAGAATTGACATGATTTACATCTATGGAGAAAGTGGTAGGAATATCGATGATGCTGTTAATCTTTACTCACAATGTTTTCCCGACAAGCTGCGATCGCGCGCTTCTTTTTACCGAGTCGTTCAACAGTTCTCTAGCGAAGGAACTGTACAGCCAAGAAAACGTAATCGCCGAAAAACAATCGCTGAAGAAAATAATGAAATCACGGTATTAGCTGCAGTAGCTAATAATCCGCACATTAGTACTCGAGAAATATTTCGCGGATCAGGAATTTCTCAGTCCACTATCTGCCAAATATTGAAGCGTAGGAAATATCATCCATTTAGAGTTTCCATGCATCAAGAACTTCATGGCGATGATTTTCAAGATCGAGTGCGATTTTGCCAATGGGCGCTTCAACGGATACAAGCTAATCCCAATTTTTTTGCTCGAGTACTATTTTCTGACGAGGCGACATTCATAAATCACGGTATGGTAAATCGGCACAACATGCATTACTGGAGTATCGAAAATCCTCATTGGTTGCACCAAGTTGAACATCAACATCCTTGGAACGTAAATGTTTGGTGTGGAATAATTGGCAATACGTTTATTGATACATATTTCATCGATGGCAACTTAAATTGTGAAAAATATCGAAACATCTTGCAGAACGAACTTCCAGTGTTACTTGAAGACCTTCCCTTGGACGCACGACAAACAATGTGGTTCTAACATGACAGTTGTCCAGCACATTATTCAAGAATAGCACGAGAAGTATTAGATCGAGCCTACAATCGTCGATGGATCGGAAGAGGTGCTCCAGTGTCTTTGCGTGCAAGATCGCCAGAACTTACTTTCCAAATTTTACAATATTACCGTAAAATCACAAATAAATTTTCGTTACGAATACTTTAAAAATTCCAGTGTAAAATGTGTTTGAATTTTACGCCTGAAAATTTAGGTTTTCAGTACCATTTATGTGGCATTTAAAATTACGGTACGAATAACCGGTAATTAGCTTGCATGTCATTTGTACCGGAATTTCTTTTTCCAGTGTAGTTACCTTCTTATCCTATTTCCGAAACTGTAATATGTGTCAATAGAACGTGTGTATAAATTGTCGCAAAAGCTACACGTAGCGACATGCTTCGTTCGTTTCTGAATCGAAAATCTAAATGGTAAAATATTGTACTATGCTTCATAAGTCTTCACGAGGTTCTTGAAGTTCGGTTTTCTAGTTCCTTAATAACCGTTTGTGTTCGTTATTTGTCGGTATAGATAGCTGCAATTTTGAATTTAGACAGTTTCTTTTTGATTTTAGAGCCTGGTTTCAACATTTCTTCATAAGCATCCTCTCATGAAAAACACATTTGGCAACATTGTAGGACAATGACTTTGTATTCTAATTTGACTTCAATCAAAACCATTACTGTCAAATTTTGACATTAATCTGAAGTGTTCAATTTTATGCAAGCTCTGCTCTTTTTCGTGATTACTCGTATTCTCTTGATTACTTTTTCTGTTTCAGTGTTTTATCGTTCTCTATTATGTTTTATTATTTACAATGGTTTTTACATTTAATGAATATGCCGATATGTATATGTGTATACGGTTTTTGTAATGGAAATGCTAACATGGCAGAACAGGAATATCGCGTACGTTTTCCAAACCGGAGACATCCTACTGGAAATGTATTTCGACGGCTGGACCAACGTCTACGTGAAACTGGTACGTTTAAGAAAAGAAATGCCAACGCTGGTCGACCTAGACAGCGGCGTACATTACAACTGGAACAGGAAATTCTAGACTCAGTACATGAAGTCCCCCGTCAGTACTCGACAGTTGGCGTCCAATTCAATATCCGCAGTAATAAGACTGTTCATTTGGTTCTACGTGAAAACCTTCTTTATCCATACCATATAACTAAGGTGCAGCCGCTCTATGAAAACGATAACATACACCGTTTAAACTTTTGTCATAGTATCTTAAATAGGATTCAAGAAGATGGCGACTTTTTAAGAGGTGTTCTTTGGACCGACGAGTCTATGCTTATCAGAGATGGTGTACTCAATACCCATAATTTTCACCATTGGGCAGATGAAAATCCTCATGCGTTTCGGGAATATGGTCACCAAAGAAAGTTTTCAGTTAATGTTTGGCTGGGTATAATAAATCACCGTGTCGTTGGGCAATCTATCTGCCAAATCGACTTGATGCCAACGGGTATTTAAATGTATTAGAACAAGTTATTGACAAGATGCCATTGAATATACGCCGTAACATGTTTTACATGCATGATGGAGCTCCGGCACATTCTTCTCGTAATGTGAGAGAGTGGTTGGATGAACTCTTCCCTAACAGGTGGATTGGTCGCGGTGATCTTATCATATGGCCTGCAAGGTCTCCCGACCTAAATCCTTTAGATTTTTTTGTTTGGGTGTCATAGAGGTGAAAGTTTACGCAACACCTCCACAAGACGCTGACCAAGTTATAGGACGAATTAACGCGGCAGTATTAGAAATTACACCGGAAAGGCTTGAACAAGTAATACAGACAATACCTCGTAGATTGCAAATGTGTTTACAAACAGACGGATATCAATTTGAACATATGCGTAGGTAATAGTGTCGCTAATTTATTACAAGAGATGCGTTCGAAAAATCAAAACTATTAGTTATGTTTTAATAAAGCTTTCTTATTGCTTTTCCGTATGTATCATTTGTGTTATCCAATTTGTCATTTGTAATTCTGGTCTGTCAATTTTGACAAGTATTGTAACTACCATTACGGTAGTATGCGACTACAGTGTTGCCAAATGTATGTTACTTTCAAGTGGCTCCTGAAGACGCATGAAGCATAGTACAATATTTTACCATTTAGATTTTAGATTCAGAAACGAAGGAAGAATGTCGCTGCGTATAGCTTTTGCGACAATTTATACACACGTTGTATACCAAGCTTTGGATTGATAAAATACTAGAACGTATTTTATCAATCATTTAATGTGCAGTGCTTTTTGCTTAATAAATATTTTTTCTATCTGTCATAATCCATGAATAATATACTTGGAAACATAAAATCAATCACACTGTATATGGTATAACTTTCATCGATTACGTTGTTTGTGTCATTTTTTTTTTATTCATTAAGGTGGATCACTGTTTAAGTCAAAATTTCTAAAGTTCTTTTAATATTAAACGAAGAAACGATGCCTTATTAAATGAGTTCCCTTCTTGTTACGAATTCTCGACAAGTTTTGATGAAAGTTTGGATAAGAAGTCACCATCTATAGAGTTCGATGAGAAGTTATAACTCATTAAAAATTTTCAATGGTACGCATCGTTTTTTTGTATACCGTCTGGTCTGTAACGATTTTTTTACCGAAAGGTGAAAGGTGATGTTTGCTACCTCCTCTCAAAATTAGAAGGGATTTTATTGAATGAAAGAAAATTGGTTTCTGTGACATTTAAAAAAAGATTCATATCTCAAAATTATTAGGCCATTTGAAAGTGTTAATAAACATGTAATTTAAAAATAAAACTATTTAAGTGGATATAGGGAATGTTACAGCAAATACAGGGTGTTAGGTAAACATGCGGAAAAAATTCAAGGGGTTATTCCTTAGCCTATTCTAAGAATATTTTGTCCTATGATGATTTTTGAAAAAAAAAACCCTTTTGTTTCGAAGATACAGGGCGAAAAAGATTTGCGACAGTAACACCACTTTATTATCAAAAAGTACATGTAAAGTTGCTCAATCTGCAACAAATGTTCGAAATGGCTTCCTCCAGCCTGGATACAAGCATTCAATCTTCTCGTCATTGACTGTCGAACTCTTTCAAACACACCAAGGTCGTTTCTAATTGAGTTACACACCCAGCAATTATCCGATTTCGCAAATCGTCTAAATTCTCCACTAGAGTAGCGTAAACTATTGACTTTAGAGATCCCCAGAAGAAATAATCTAGGGGGTTTAAGTCTGGGGATCGAGCAGGCCATGCGTATGCTCCACCTCGACCAATCCAGCGATCTCCGTATGTTGCTGTTAAAAAATTACAAGCAACCAAACTGAAATGTGGTAGTGCACCATCGTACATAAACCACGCGTATGGTACATCCTCCAGAAACTCAGGCAGCGTTGCTTCCAAAAAGTTGCGGTACACCACGCCAGTAAGTCTTCCTGGTAGAATTAGATAGTCACCCACAATTCCAACTCAAACATTCAACGAGAAAACTGATGTTGAAAACGATCTGCAATTACCTCATGCGGATTTTCATCTGTCCACACATGGTTATTATGAAAATTCCTTATTGCATTTCTTGAGAAACTGGCTCTATCAGTAAAAAGAATCTGTGTCAGGAATAGAGGGATGCGAACTAATGTTTGCAATATCCATTGACATAATACAATACGTGGAGAAAAATCAGCAGGTACTAGTGCCTGAACGCGTTGAATGTGGTATGGATACAACAAATTGTCCTTAAGAATTTTCCAAACTGTCCCATGACTTACATTCAAAGTATTTGCAATTTTTCGTGTAGAACTACCAGGATCTTCCTCTATCATCTCCAGCACATTCTGCTCCAATTGTACCGTTCTTCCAGTCATTGATCTTCCTGGCTCTCCACTTCGTTTCATTGAGCCTGTTTCACGAAGACGTCGATGAATGTTCTCGAAGATTTTTCGGTCAGGCAGGAAATCGTTCAATGTACAATCGTCTAGCTTCTAATGAGTTGCTATCAGCAAGTCCATACATGAAATGCATGTCAGTCATCTCGGCGTTCGTATACATCATGATAGAGGATTTCACTGACTATTAAAGACACGTCAAACAGCCAAACGTCACTCAATCTAAACAAATGCGACCGATGAGACATATTGAAATGAAATCCACTACTAGATAAAACAGCCGTTTCATGTGATCGAGATCGAAAAAATAACAACGCATTGTAAACAATTTTTTGTACTTGATAAACTCATTGGCGTACACCATACTTTTATTTACATTAATAATTTCAACGAATATCGAATATGGTTGTCGCAGATTTTGTTCGCCCTGTATCTTCGAAACAAAGGGGTTTTTCAAAAATCATCATAGGACAAAATATTCTCACAATAGGCCTTGCAAAATGCTTACCACATTATGTGTGAATGTGGACGTAAGAAGACAAGCAATTTTTGGCAAGCCAGAAATGAACGTAGAGGAATACTTCACTTAACCAGCCAGAGATCTGTACAGATTAATGCAGAGTACTAGAATCTTAGAATGGCTGGTATAATTTAATGAGTAAAAGGAATGGTAGACTAAATCCAACAAGCTAAGGGACTGCAATGTTTCCAGAGACTCAACAAATTGTTGCAAATCCCAAATTTTGAACACTGAAAGTTTTCGTTAAGCCATAAAGTACCTAACTAGTCAGTTCCACTGGAAAACCCTGTATATTATGACGGAAAATTCAATATTTCACAATCTTGAGCATTCCAGGAACAAAAAATTAATTCCTTTTCCTTTTGCCTAGAAACTATACGGAGTTATTTTCCAATTTTCCGCGAAACACACCACTCCCCAACGATTTCAATCTATCTCTTCAAAGATACCCTTTCAGTACACATCAGTCTTTCTAAAAGGAACCTCCCCATAAACCGTCGGAACGCGAAAGGGCCGCTTGATATATCGAGAAAATGTCATAAATATCTTCGGCCGACTTCGATTCGTAGATATTCGAAGCGCGGAAGCTATCAATTTTATATCGCGTAGTCGTTTTGCTGTACACTCATGTGCAAGAATAGATCGAGCGTGAAGCATCACGAATGAGATGTTACGTTGCGAATAAATAAGACGCGGATAGGGACCTAATACTTTAAACAACATAATCTCCTTGAAAACGCGATGTCTTCTTTGTTGTACGTTATGAAGTTTTGTGAAGCTGTATTTTGTGAACCGTAGCAAATAAGATGTTATTTTATCTTAAAGGAATCGTTAACAACTTTGGACGTATAAACGCAGAGGTAAATTTACTTCAAAATGTAAAATTATACCAGCACTCTAATAGCCTAGGTAGAGACCGGATTATATCTTTAATTATAGAGTAGACGTATTACACTAATTGAAGTTAATTAGTGCTAATTAGTGATTGCATATATTGCATATTTAAGCATTTCTATGCATATTTTTACAAAAGTTGCATATATTGCATATTTAAGCTTTTTCTTATACTTTCTGTTAGTAAAAATTCCTAGTAATTCCTAATGTAGATCGACAACCGACAATTCTCAGAACGATAAATCTTTTACATTGGTTTCTCTAATACTTTTTTTCCAAAAACTGCACGTGTTTAATTTCGCCTAGCAGAAGGGATGTGGTAAATACGTTTTATTATTATTAATTCCCAAATAAACTATTCATTCATTGAATATATTTTAGCGAAATAGCATGTAATTGTGTTACGTTTTTAAATACTGTGCGTATATACAATGAGTATAGCGAACAAGATTTCTTTATGGATTAAGGCATATCCTGAACAACTGGTAAAGGATGGCGACAAAATATTTTGTCGAGCCTGCAGTAAACTGGTAAGTTTAATTTTACTAAAAACTTTACAATTGTTTTTAAATTCTTTAACTTTTGATACAAAATGACAATTGTTGTTGTAGGTGTCTTCGTCTGAGAGAAAATACCTGATTGATCAACACGCTAAGACTCCATCACATATTGGAAAATGTGAAAAACTAAAGCGATCCGCATGTGTGCAGCAATCTATACGTCAATGTGTTGCACCAACTTCACGAAACTCAGAACAAGAAGAATATAATACGGATCTGTGTAACGCATTAACTTCGTCTAACACATCATTAGCAAGATTAAACAATGTTAATTTGAAATCATTTCTGCAAAAATATTGCAAACATAATATACCTGACCGAAGTACCTTACGAAAAAATTATGTCACATCTTGTTACCAGCAAACAATAGCAGAAATTCCACAATTGGTAGGGAATCATTTTATTTATATCATGGTAGATGAGAGTACGGATAAGTGTGGCCGTTATATTGCCCATTTGTTAATAGGAATTCTTCATGAAGATATTCTAGGTAAATCATATTTAATTTATTGTAACGAACTTGAAAAAACAAATAATGTAACAATTGCCCAATTCGTTCGAGAAGGTTTATCAAACTTCTTTTTACCTGGAAGTATACCTTGCGAAAAAATGTTACTAATGTTGTCCGACGCTGCACCATACATGATAAAAGCCGCGCAAAATTTAAAATTTTTTTACAGTAACATTATTCATACCACTTGTTTAGCTCATGGGTTCAATCGTGTAGCCGAAGACATTAGGAATCATTTTCCTTGATTAATGATTTAATTAACAAATGTCAAAAAAAATTTTAAAAGCACCTTTACGAATCCAATTTTATAAGGAGGCGACTCCCGATGTTAAGTTGCCTCCTGAACCGATTATTACGAGATGGGGAACATGGTTAGAGGCTGCAATTTTTTTCGCCGATAATTTTTGAAGGAATAAAAAATGTAATTCTCGAAATCACTGCTGACTGCATTGCTCTAGAAAACAGTAAAAAGATAGTAACATCAACAGAATTGCTCAAGTCAAATTATAGCTTTGTTTCAAGTTCCATTCGTAAACTAGAAACGCAAGGGATGTCGCTCTCGGAATCAGTCGAAATAGTAGACGAATTTGAATGCATGTAGAAGGTTAAGGGTACAATAGGTAATTCTATGTATGATAAATTTAAAAAGTGATAAATAAAAATCCGGGGTATTTGAATTTGAAGAAAGTTAAGAAAATTTTGGAAGGTGAAACAGTAAACGATTTCGACTTTAATTTTAGTTAGTAGAAAAAACCATGTGTTCGAAACTGTGCCCCTTCACTTCGATACATTTATTTATTTGCAACAGGAATGCTATTCAACGATACAAAACCGTACTTTATTCAGTACTTGACAAGCTGTGAATACTTACACATTGTCCGATCCCCATTTAGATTATTAATCCAATACAAATTAGTTAGTGTTGAATATTTGAACAGTAATGGAGGCTATGGAGGGTATGATAAAGTAAAATTGTTCGTTGTTGAATGGTTTTTTGAAATGTTATTTAATATTAAAATAAAAAAATACAAAATCATGTTTGCTTGCTTTTCTTTTTTGTGTTTTTTTCTTCTAAACGTACACAACAGTAATGGAGGCTATGGAGGGTATGATAAAGTAAAATTGTTCGTTGTTGAATGGTTTTTTGAAATGTTATTTAATATTAAAATAAAAAAATACAAAATCATGTTTGCTTGCTTTTCTTTTTTGTGTTTTTTTTTTTCTAAACGTACACAATCTGGTTTTTTGCGATTACAGCGCAATCTGTTACGAATCGAAAAAAAAGTTTCAAACAGAAACTACATACTTAATGGCATAGAATCCGAATCTGCAATACAAAATGGGGGTTCCCATTTAAGATTTCAAAGTTGTCCCCCCTCCCACTCTGGGGGGGGGGGGGTGAGGTGGGGCATGGAGTTTGGCTCCATTCAGTGAGCTCCCTACATTATAACAAATCTTATTAAGATCTTTTTTTTATTTGATGCGGTGTTTTAGAGATATTCCGTTGTCTCAAGATAAAAAACTCACCCTGTATAGGTGTCCTCTATAATCCTGAACATTCATTTAAAGTGACGTTATTTTACTAAGTAGAATTTAAAAATAGAATAATATATAGGGTGTTGGACTTAAAATGATGGAGTAAGTATACGTTTTCCTACTTTTAGAACAGTTGTATAATCAAAAATATTTTTAGATTATGCAGCATTGATTTCTGTAAATCTTTTGTATAAAAGACTTTTTTTTCTAAAATCAAAAATAAAGCTGTAATCAAAGACTCAGTCTTCGATGGGACACCCGTACATATTTTGACGGTGTTAATGCTATGCAGCTTCCAATAAATACTATTACTAATGATGTTTTAGTCGTTTAACGTCACTAAACACAAATTAACTTAAGGTATGAAAGTTACTCTTCTAGTAAAGTTATTCGATGTGGTGGAATCAATGGGTAAATTTCTTTTTGGAGTGGTGATCATTAAAACAGTGACTCCTTCATCAAGCCAGCCTGGTCCTTACCATCAACTACTGATTGTAGAGGTTCTTTGACAAATATCCTTGGTATAAGATATTTGACAAAAAACTTTAACAATGTAATGGCTTAACTTTTATAAAAGATTAACATCTTGCTCAAGATCTTTTATCAAAGAAGAAATTTCTATCACATCGGTGATAGTAATTTGTTCAATTTTTACAAATTTACTGGGAATAGTATTTGAGCTATTAGCAATAATATATGAATTTACTAAACTTTTTGTTACAATATTATCGTCTAGAACAGTGGTTCTCAAACTGTGGTGGTACGTGTGTACCCTCGGGGGTACGCGAAAATTTTTAGGGGGTACGCGGCCGGTCAACAATAAAATAAAACAACCCGGGACACGTATGGACACGTTGACGTGCGCGCGCCACTAAGGGCTTAGTCATCAGAGTGGGGCTGTGTGGCCGGTCAATCACTCGTGTCACTGCACTGCAGTAGCATTGCCTGTTATTACAAGCTCGCTCTCAGTATTGTGTTATTTTGTGGTGTGTTTGTGTTTCTGCGGACACTCATCCTGTTGAAACACGTTTACGGACATCTGTTTGAAAACTGAGTCAGTACCACGTAAGTGAATTTTACAAAAAAAATTAACAATGATAAATGGGTCTAAAGAAAAGTTCATAAAAGATCTGCATCAAAATTCTGGCCATCAACTTCACAAAATGAAAGTAGACCTGAACGTCTTGTTACTAATGAGCAGCTCAAGGAAAAAATAAAAAACCCGAAAAACTGGCAAATGAATATTAAAGTAAAAAGAGAAAATATGACGAGTTGTACTTAAAATTAATTTTTATTGGACTGGAAAGCTCAGACGAGCCTAATCCATGCAATGCGTTTCTTGTTGAAATTTGTATCAAACAATTCTATGAAGCGTAGAACAGTGGTTCTCAAACTGTGGTGGTACGGTGTACCTCGGGGGTACGCCGCGAAATTTTTAGGGGTACGCGGCCGGCCAACAATAAAATAAAACAACCCGGGACACGTATGGACACGTTGACGTCGCGCGCGCCACTAAGGGCTTAGTCATCAGAGTGGGGCTTGTGTGGCCGGCCAATCACTCGTGTCACTGCACTGCAGTAGCATTGCCAGTTATTACAAGCTCGCTCTCAGTATTGTGTTATTTTGTGGTGTGTTGTGTTTTCTGCGGACACTCAATCCTGTTGAAACACGTTTACGGACATTTGTTTGAAAACGAGTCAGGTACACGTAAGTGAATTTTACAATAAAAATTAACAATGGATAAATGGTCCTAAAGAGAAAGGCTTCATAAAGATCTGCATCAAAATTCTGCCCATCAACTTCACTAAATGAAGTAGACCTGAACGTCTTGTTACTATGAGGCAGCTCAAGGAAAAAAATAAAAACCCGAACACTGAAAAATGATCTAAAAGCTAATAAAGAAAAATATGAAGTTGTACTTAAATATTAATTTTTTACTTGGACTGGAAGCTCAGACGAAGAAACGAAGAAATTGTTTCTTGTATGTTGGAGAACGAGGCAAAGAGATTACAGCAATTCCATTATCAAATGATACAGTTTCAAGGAAATTAGTGATATGGCGTATGACACAAAAGAACAACTTGTTGAGCAATTCGAGCTAGTCCTTGCTTTGGTATACAACTCGATGAAACACGGATGTCGCTGCCTAGCCCAACTGATCGTTTTGTGATGTGGCATTTTTCAAGATGAAATATTTGAAGATATTTTATTTTGTAAGACACTTAAAACATCGACAAAGGTGAAGATATTTTCAATTTGTTAGATTCTTTTTTCCCGAAAACCAGCTCGAGTGGAAAACTGTGTGTCAGTGTGTATGGATTGTGCTAAGGCTATGAGCGGTCACATCACAGGGCTGGTAGGCCATATTAAAAGGTGTTCAACTGAGTGTAAGTTCACTCTTGTGTCCTTTACCGAGAGGCTTTGGTGGCTAAGCACCTCCCTGATGAACTTAAAGATGTCCTTGATCAGAGTGTGAAAAATTGTGAACTCCATAAAAACTAGGCCCCTAAAATCTCGTTACTTTAAAATTCATGCCAGGATATAGGGGAGCCTCCATGAGAACTTATTGCTACATACTGAGGTATCGTTGGCTTTTCGGGAAATGTTTTGTCCCGTGTATTTGAACTCCACAAAGAATTACATATTTTTTTTACCGAACACACAATCCCATCTGTCTTCTGTACTTACTGATTTTGATTGGCTTTTGAAGTTTGGCTTATTTAAGAGATATTTTTGGAAAACCTCAACATCTGGAATTTATGGCCAGCATTGAATGGCCATTAAGGATCCGGCATAAGAGAGTACTTTCCACTGTTTTGGAGAAACAGTATACTGGAAAACGTGACCCCTTTAATGCTGATGCTATGGACACTAACCTGACTATCTTTCAAAAGGAACACCTCATTGAAGTATCATGTATCCCACGTTGAAAAACAAATATTTGACTGCTAGTACAACATTGTTAGATTTCTGGATCGGTATTGGGAAGGAATACAAAGAACTGTCAAGCACTGCTATTAAATTTCTTGTTGGGTTTTCCACCACTTATTTATGTGAAAAGGGTTTCTCAAGTTTAACCTATCTTAAAAATAAATCTAGAAACAAATTAAATGTTGAAGATGATTTAAGATTGTATTTAACCAAGTTAAAAACCAATTTTGATAAACTGTGCAAAGGAAACAAGCTCACCCTTCTCACTAATCTCTTTGAAAGTAAGTGCTTTTTGTTCTTTAAATTTTGTGTGTGTTTGTTTTTAATGTAATAAAAATGTTTGTAAACAATATCTCTTTGTTTTTATTTAAACATGATGCGTAATTCAGTTTCAAAGGTTAACACTATACAGTCGCGAGCAAATGTTATAGGCACCCTAAATTTTGGGCGAATACCACAGTAAGAAATAAGAAAATAAAAACTTGTAGGTAATACATTGTAAATATGTAGTATTTTAAGAGATCTATTAATTTTGCTTCATATTAGAGTGTTTTTTAGTACAGCTACAATACTTTTTAATGGGAGGGGGGAAGTGACATCTCGAAGGCTTTGAAAAATATATAAAAAAAAAATAATGCATTTACAAAAGATCTATAAAGACTATTGTAACCATAAAAACGATTATATAAACGTTGAAATAACTGTCACAAAAAAAATGCAAGAAACATGAAACCCATTAGTTTTGTTAAACGTGCCTATAACATTTGCTCGCGACTGTACTTCTATGCTACATAGAAGGCTTTAAGATTTGTTTAATATTTTAATTATAGTTTACTTAGTACCGGTAACTGAGAAGGGGTACCTAAAATGTTTTGTGGGTAAAAAGGGGTACAGTGTCTAAATAAGTTTGAGAACCACTGGTCTAGAAAGTTTCGAAAGAGCTCTCACGTTAACATTAATTTACACACACATAAATATATATAAAAACAAAAACGGCTGAGCTTCGCAACGATAACACAAACTCCCAAAGCAGAAAAGCGTTCGTCCACCTCATTATTCCCTTGATCATTCCTCTCCGCTCCATTCCAAACGGAAAATCAATCCAACACTAACTAAATTAGTTACCCAATCGCACGGCAGACCGAAATAGCGGGCCCGAAAAAAAAAAAAATACTCGCATTCCGTACAACGATCTCCCATCTGATTTTACGGTGCCAGAGATTCGAATATTCCCCTCTAGGCTGTGCGAGGGAAATTTATCGCAACAACCAGACCGTCCAACTAGCGTCGATCCTACTTTGTGACTTTTGGATAGCGTCGGGTAGCTGCGGAGGGGCGCGTTTGGGGATGGTCATGGCGGTTTAGATAGGACGAATACATCATCGGCTCGGGAGGATTTATCGACTCGGTGGGGAACCACCTTTTTTAAATCGACCTTGTTCTCGTGGAAGGCAAGTTGACATTGGTTTTTTTGGGGGTAGTGGGGATGTGGGACTCAAATTCTATAGCGTGTTGAGGTAATTTCGGTAATGGATCTTTTCAGAGGGCTGATACGCGTGTTCTTAAAGTAAAAAAGGTTGTTTAAACAACTTTTGTTGGTGCTACATCGATTTGCACGTTCCTGAATGGGCACAGTTCAGAATTCAATGAATCATTTGAAGTTACTTTATGAATTAGTACTAAAAGAATGTGTTTTCCACCAACTCTTGGCCAGAAAATGTTTGTCATTAAATAAGACGATATATTGCTTGTCGCAAATGCAATAAGCGAATTTTGCAGTAGAATTTTGGGTACTACAGTAAAGCTGGACTGTTGGATCAAGGATTAACGGGTCCTTAATTTGAGGTGTCTTGACCCCATTAATTTATTTTGTTCTGTATGTGATGTTTGCCAATTCTCCTTTGCCGGTGTACAACGTTTTTTCTGTAAATGCACCAAATCAACTTTTTATAACCGTGTTTGAGTGAAATAAGAGAAGCGCCATCTTTACAACAATGGCTGTATCACATATACCTATTGAACGTAACTATATGGGTAGGAAACTTCGCCATAATAATAATGCTTAGATGACAGAATCTATTTGCAAAAATGTGGACTACACTGAGAAAAGAGATTGCATTAAATGAAAACTTTTATAACTTTTGGTTTTTATCATGTTCAACGAAAAGGATACCTTTTCTCAGAAAAGTGTTTATTTTAATTGAAAGTAGCGTGCTGTTTTGTCGGAAGTTTCTTTTGTTCTTAAGTACATGCTTTTCGATGAAAAGTAATCGTAATTAAATGGAATGCACCTTAGTTTTGATTATATGACATTATATTTTATAATGTCTTTGTAACTTCTGTTTAAGTAAAACAATACACATTACATATTATATTGTTATTATTATGTGTATATTTAACAATATATTTTAGTTTCTTTTAAGTATTATTGAATTATAAACAGTATTTTAAATAAAAAAGCCGGACATTTTGGTTTATTTGCGTGGACATGCATGCATACATTGATTTTAAACTTTTGCCTTTTAATAGAAAATGCAAGCACCTGTATTCAAGCTGAGTGCTTTTTTACGCGATAGTGTTTTGGTTTTATTCATGTTCCCACCTGCATAAGTCTCAGATACACAAACAATAATGAACAAAAGTGAATATTTTTCGCGCGAGGTTAAAGAAATTTCAGAAATAATTGGAATCTTTTCAGTTAAGCCTGATTTACTTATTAAACCAAGGAAACTTTACGAGTAGTATACCGGGTTGTCCACACTTAAGTGTCACTATTGATAAACTTTTTATCTTTGAGGTACAGAATCGGTCAAATGGACAAAGTGGTAGTATTTTTTATGGCGGTTACAATTGTGAAAACAGAAAAACAATTGAGCGTCTCGTTCTCTAGATATTCGTCCAAAATTATTTTTTTTAATGGAACGCCCTGTATATTTTTTTGCAATTTAAAAGAAAATTCCAAACCAAACAAAAAAGTTTTAGTACACTATTATAAAAAAATATCAAATAAAATAGTTATTGAAATCTTTATATCTTTGCTTTGTTGCATGAATCGTTTATCCTATGGAAAATTAAAGTGTCCATTGTTTAGTAGCTGTCAAATTATTTATATTTGTTGTTGTTAAAGTTGCTGTGCGGAAAAAGTACTGTTTTTACAATTTTTTCAACCGTAACAATGGCATTTACTCATTCGGAAAAGAGTGATATGTTGGAGTTGTACTTGCTGTTTAACTAAAATTCAGATAGAGGGCTCGAACGTTACATTCAGCAATTTCCTGGCCGTGATGTACCAGACCGTCGCTATTTTTTAAAACTTTATCGAAGATTAAGAAGCAACGAAACAATTTTTATAAAGAAGAGCAAAAAAAAAAGATTTTATATTATCACAAGAGATAGAAATAAATGTGTTGGCATATTTTCAGGTACATCCAAATAATTCTGTAAGGGATTTGTCCAGAGAATCAGGTATTTCTCGTACCAGGATCCATAAAATTCTGAAAAAATATAAATATGTTCCCTTTAAATATCAGCCTATTCAAACTCTACTTTTGGGCGATTATCAAAGACGATTAACTTTTGCTCAATGGTTTATCAATGCTTTTGAAGAAAATCACAATTTCTTTAGACACATTTTATGGAGTGATGAATCTAACTTTTCTAATCGCTGGATGTTCAATAAAAGAAATAATCATTACGTGAGTCGTGAAAACCCATTTGTTGTTTATACTTGTAATCCCCAACACCGATTTAGTTTAAATGTTTGGTGTGGTATAATCGGATCCCGAATTGTTGGGCCATTTTTCTATCGGGTTCCTTTAACAGGAGAAAGATATGTGACATTATTGACAGAAATTTAGAAATTTTCTGGATGAATTAAATTTGGTAGACAGACAGATTATTTACTTTCAACAAGATGGAGCGCCCGCACATAATCACCGTGACACAAGTGAGTTATTAGAAAGATTATTTGGAAATAGATGCATTGGCACAAATGGTCCTATTCAGTGGCCTGCGCGTTCACCTGACATGATGCCATTAGATTTCTTCTTGTGGAAAGCAGTAAAAAATCAAGTGTACAAACATAGATATACAACAGTGGATGAGCTTCAGGAAAGAATTTCCAACATCATTGACGACATCGACGGTAGGACAATTTTAGGAGCTACTCGTAATGTTCACAGAAGATTAGTGAAATGTATTGAAATGGAAGGAGGTGTCTTTGAACATTTAATTTGAGTAATTTTCTTGACTATTTTTGTATTTATTTTTATTTGTTTCTAAATTAAACGCTTTAATGAATGTGACGCTTTAATTTTCCATAGGTATATCAATTTCATGCCACAAAGCAAAGATAAAGATTCTCAGTAACTACTTTATTTGACATTTTTCTATAATAGTGTAGTAAACTTTTTTGTTCAGTTTGGAATTTTCTTTTAAATTGCAAAAATATACAGGCGTCCATTAAAAAAAAATAATTTTGGACGAATATCTAGAGAACGCGACGCTCAATGTTTTTCTGTTTTCACAATTGTGACCGCATAAAAAAATTAGTACTACTTTGTCCATTTGACCGATTCTGTACCTCCAAAGACAACAAAGTTATCAATAGTGCACACTTAAGTGTGGACACCCGGTATAGTGTTTGAAGGTTTTAAAACTGTTATACACGGGAAAAACGATCTTGTTGTTTTGCAACCATTTTTCAATGCATTTGGTTAACAGTTACTAAATATTACTTGATTTAGGAATATTAAAAATATTCCTGTATGAATCAAAACAATAATTGATTAGTAAATTTATTGAAGCTAGCGCAGTATTTATTAATTTAACTAAATATTTACATGGAAGTAAAAATAAATATCGCATTTTATTTTCGTATAGCAGTTTTCTCCCCATATAGTACAGCGGATAAGCAGATATACTTATGTGTAGTAGAGAAATTGTCGCATAGATGGCGCATCTCCTATTTCATTCCAGTAATAAATATTGTTTCGCACAAAATAGGCTGGAAACTACGATCGTAACATACTAATCTGGTATATTTACCAGAACAACATCTGATAGGAGTCATCGCCATTGAGAGGAGGATTTTTTTAACGGTATATTAGAGAGCTAGAATGGTCACTGCGACCAACTCCCCAATACTACTAGGATTTACAACATTCTAACGGCAAATCCCTCCTTAGTGCATGGGTTTTTTTTAAAAATAATTCATTGTCATTTCAATTAAAAATGATCACGGCATTTTGTTGTGTTTACGCTTAAGCCTAAAATGAATAAATGTTATAAAAAAAGGAAAAATCTCTTAAAATCAATATGCCTACGGTTTTCTGCCAATCTGTATAGTTTTCAAGTTCAAAATAAAAAGGACTTGAATCAACTTATCAATCAATATCTTTCACTTAAAAAGAATAAACTGTTTCAACAAAAAATATATTATTTCCGAAGAAATATATGAATTTAAAATTATATTCCTTCTCAATGAAACACCAAATCATGTTGGCCATATAGAAAACGCAAAAAATGCTTTTGGTTTAATGCTTTTCATTTTAAATGAAAAGGATATTTCTCTAAGTGTATATGTAAATTTAACATGCTTGAAAAGAATAGCCAAGTCATCTGTTACTGCACATTTAAGCATCCTCAAATAAAAGATCCATCAACGCTAATAGAACATTCTTTTTGTTTCCTACATCTTCCCTCTCAGAGTTCTCTCCTGCTCGTACAGTAGAAGAGGATACATACGTACGATACCGTAAACATCAAAATAGTTCCACATCTCTGACCCAGACAGTATAGTGGCGACATCTACCCCATCGAATGCACGACTTAAATCAGGCCAAATATAAATGAATGGGCATCTGCGTCTCACAAAACAGTACGCTTAATTTTTCGCCGTCCTCAAAGGGCTTTTAAATCGAAATTTATGCTCCGTCACATAGGGAGTCTATCGGAAAATCGATTTGAAGGCGGACAGGGCTACAAACGTAAAAGTCAAGGGATTCATTTTTCGTCGCTCGCCTTCCCTGGTCGTAGCGCCAAGACTAAGATTGTGAGACAGCTCCTGCGAGCTGGAATTGGAGCGTACAGAAAGTAACCTATTTCTATCAGGAACATTCGCATTGTGTGCGGTTGGTAACGCGAACAAGGAAAGGCAAGAAAATTCCTCAATTTTCGAAAACGGTATTATTTCTGCCGGAATTTATTTCGCGTATAGACTGGCTGGTTTCCGCCGAACCCAGAATTGAATTATTGCCTTGTATACCTGGGGCTTACAAACCAATAATTAATCATTTGCGCGGTAAGGAACTCTGGGCAATTTTATGTGGTTGGATATTTTCTTCTCGTTCGCCCTTAATACCACTGAAATAAAGTGGCTACAGAAAAAATCAATCAAAAAAAGATATTGTATTCGAATAGCAGACTTTAGACGTCATTATACTGTATACAAAGTGTCCCGTATCGCTATGTTCAAATTTTGGGAGTGTAAACAAGTTAGACAATATTCCTTACAATAAACATTTAGCGAAACATATTATAGAAAAGCACACCCATTGTAATAAATCAATAAAGAATTAAAACTATTAAGACTTTAAAGATAAAACTAGTTAATAATATTATTTTTACTAAAGCAGATAAAGGTAACACAGTTATAACTATCTCTAAGTCAGAGTACGTAGACAAAGTTAATGAATTTCTTAATAGTAGTTCTTTTACCAAAATTAAAACTAATCCTACTAATTCTTTTCAAAAACAATTAAAAACAGCTACACGTAATTCAGACAATTTAATAAGTTCAAGTTTCAAACACGTAGATTGTCCGTTATGAACCCACAACCCCCTAAAATGTATGGTTTAATTAACCTTCACAAAAACAATAATCCTATTCGTCCAGTCGTCTCATATATTAATGCTCCTTGTAGTAATCTTTGCAAATTCTTAAATAACGTCATAATTGAGCACACTAAATTTAAATCAAAATTTGCCTTAAAAAATTCCTTAGACCTTATTAATAAAATATCCAATCTGGATTTAGCCATTAATTGTAAATTATTATCTTTCGACGTTACTAATCTATTTACAGCTATTCCAGGTAAAGAGGTATTTAGTCTAATTTCATCTAAACTTGATCATAATAACACTAATCTGCTTATAAAGAGTGATATTTTACGACTCTTAAATGTATGTCTTGAACAAAATTATTTTCAATTTAATTTCGAATATTTTAAGCAAACCATAGGTTTAGCAATTGGATAATCCTTTAAGCCCGTTATTAGGAATTTTTTAATGGATATTTAGAAACACTTTTTTGGCAACACCCCTACCAGATAGATAGATATTTAGACGAATTTTAGTATGCTTTAGTGGTACCAATAGACAGCTTAATTTATTTTATAAATATATTAACATTGTTCATCCCAATATTAAATTTACCCTAGAACAGGAAATAAATAACTCTATTATTTTCTTAGACTTAACTATTACTCCTATTAACAATAAACATGAATTTTCAATATTCCATAAACCGACACATACCGACACTACTATTCACACATCATCACACCACCCCTTTAGCCATAAACTGTCTGCATATCAGAGTATGATTCATAGATTAGTTAATGTCCCTATGAATAAAACAAACTTTGAATTAGAACTTAATAGAATTTACAAAATAGCTTTAAATAATGGTTACTCATTGGATTTTATTAATAATATTTTATCGGAAAAACAAAAATCTCATACTCTTTCTTTAATATACCCCAAAATTATTAACAAAGAACCTGTTAATTATATTTCCATTACTTATAACGGCAAACATATGAGGTAATTGGTAAATTTATCAAACGTATTAATAATGTCTACGTTTCATATAAAACTAATAATACTATTAGCATGTATTTAAAGAAAAACAAGGACAAAAGAGATAGAAAGTTTTACTCTGGTGTCTATAGATTAACTTGTGAGTGTGGTAAATTGTACATAGGCCAGACAGGTAGATCTTTTATTACGCGTATTTCCGAACATACTAAAAGTTACATAGGTAAAAAGACAGATTCAACTTATGATAATCATTGTTTAGAACTTAATCATAAGTTTAATAATAATTTTGATATTTTACATGTTCATAACAAAAGTAAGAAATTAGATTTATTTGAATGCTTAGAAATTAATAGATATAGTAAGTTAAGTTTAGCGCTTAATGAACAAAAGGATTTTTATTGTCATATTATGTTTTGTTAGTTAATTTCATCCACCTGATGAAGCCACTGTGTGGTGAAACAATAGTGTTGAGTGGTCAGTTTTAATATATTTTATACTCTTTTGACTTTTGTGTTTTATTTACGATTTTTAGTGTAAAGTGGACTTCATTTCAAGTAACAAAAACGCAAAACTTGTATATCCATGCTGTAAACTTCTCCTAAACCCCTCACCACAAACTGCACTAAACTGGACGTACGTTTCGATAGCAAAGCTATCACCATCAGCAGATACACTGAACTGAATAACTACACTAAAACTACCCTAATTTATACCTAAAAAAGGTCATGGTACAATGATCACGGTCATGGCTGACTGCCGTCATGCTTAACTATCATTGTATTATTATAATTTATCCGCGAATTTTCCTTCTCAAAACCCTTGAATACCCATTAAAAATGGAATCATTTAACATGAAATTCGTTGGTGAAATGGAGACACGCCCAGAGCTATATAATTACATTATCCGCGAATATTCAAGGAAAGATATTGTACAGAAAAAAAAGCGTGGAATAAACTCGTTAAAGAAGTAAATTTATCAGGAAAGAAATAAATTTATTAACTTTATACAAAAACAACAACTGATATACAGGGTTAGGCAAATGTGTGGGAACACCTAATTTTTGGCTAAATTATGGGTTCTATTAAAAAATAGCATTAAGAAAAGTTTTTGTAGTATATTTATTCTGCTTTGTGACATACTTTGATTTCCAACAACTAACACATGTTTCGAGATATGCCGTCATCGTATTTTTTAAATGGATCACCCTTTATCTTTTCACATTTTCGGATAGACACTTTATCAAAAATTGCAATGATATACGGTTTGATTCACCAAATACCCTGTCGACATAAAGTTGCTACAAATGAAGATAATTCTTTGGATGTTCTTATTGATCTTCAAGAAGATCCAAAAACGTCACTAACAAAACTGTTCTTATATTACTTTACTGATCCTTGTTTCTTGTCTAAAAATAAGTTTCATCCGTATAAAGTACATTTTATAAAAGAACTAAATGAAAATGATCCTCATAGAAGGATGCAGTTTTGTCAGGAAATCGTGGATAAGATTGATCATAATGGAACTAAAGATGTTAATAGCCAACGTTTTATTTTAATATCTCAAGCCGCATACCCACCAAGCCGTATATCATTGTAATTCTTGGAAAAGTATCCATTCGAAAATGTGAAGAGATACAGGGTGATCCATTTAAAAAAGCACATATCTCGAAACATATAATAGTTGTTGGAAATCAAAGTATGTTACAGACTAGAATAAAAATACTACAAAAACTTTTCTTAAGGTTATCCCTTAACAGAATCCATAATTTATCCAAATATCAGGTGTTCCCACATATTTGTCTAACCCTGTATAACGACGTTTCGATTTATTTCAAACCTTTATCAAGGTATTACAAAAGAATTATTTTTTTCGTTTTTGTTCTAATTTTCTTTTATTTATTTTTTTTATTTAAAAACCTGTTATAATCTAAATAGAAGAAAAAAACGACGTAAATTGGTATATAATTAACCCTTTCTGGTCCCAAAACGCAAGCTGACTGACGAAAAAATCGTCCCGTGTACGGACGTACAAATCTTTAGTCGCATAGGTCATACATGACGCGTATACCACTTCAAGTTCGAGTCATACGCGCGTCAAGTGGCAGTCGACCCGTGTGCGCTGGCTCTTAAGCTAAAAGGAGATGTAAGTTCGAGCGCTTAACCGAACATATCACTGTAAAAAGCTTGCAATCCTTGCATATTTGCCGTCTTGCCGGCCTTTCAAGATCTAATATCGACATATGTTCAGTTAAACTTACATCTCCTCTTAACTTAATTGGTAAAGCACTCGTCCGGTAAACGAAATGATGTAGGTTCGAATCCTGCGTAAGGAGAAACATTTTTCTTGGGAAAAATTACTTCTAATTATTACAATTAATAGCGGAAATATATTAATTTATTAATTCCCCACTGTAAAAAGCTTGCAATCCTTGCAATTATACAGGGCGTTCGCAAAATCATTAATTTTTTTATATTTCTTTACTTATTCTATTGAGATACTGTATATATTGTCATGTAGTTGCATTGTATGTTGAAAGACAGTGTAAAATTATACCAGGCGTTTGGATATAGAAATATATTACGTCCCAAAATGAGGATTGGCAGAACAAATTATATAATTTCACTGATTATTCTCAATACTTTAGACATTGCAAATTATATATGGAAAGTAGTGACTGATTACGACGGTATTCATGCTGTTCGTAAGTGTACAAAAGAAAGCTAATTGTCTATTGGCAATAATATCAGTTTATTGAGCAATACTAATTTGCAGTAAAACTTAATATTAAACAAAGCTACCTATTTTGTTGTATAAAAATGATTATTTTCTAAGAACGACCCAAATCATCATCATGCGAACAAGATAGTTTAATATTTAAAAAAAATACTTAAATCAATGTTTGTTCTTCACGTAATACCAGAATTATGCAATATACATCACTTCTGATTTACCGCATTATGGAAATTCGACCAATTCAAAATCTCGCGGAAACAGACTCATATATCCGTATGCACGTGCATTTCCCCTTATTATTATACCTCCGAACTACAGTCACCAGATGGCTCTCGCGATATTAGATTTCCGAACTCGATTACCTAGCAAACTCGATTACAATAATACTGTAGCCCGACCTACACTCAGCCATCCACGCCACTGGATCGATAACGAGGACAGCGCCATCTCGTCATGACAGCCCGTCAAACTCTCGACATTAATTTTGAGCGCGGAAACTGGAGGAGCAAAGAGACACGGCGACATTAACTCGCTGGAAAGTGGATGGTACGAAGCTTCAGTTCGGAGGATGCATGGAGTTGACGGGAGCAGCCTTGAAGAGTGAGTGGATGTTGCAGAGAAATATCGAGTATTTTACAGTGGTGGGGGTGTGGTGTTTGGGAGGTTTTGCGTGCGAAAATGGTTTCGTTCCAGTTTTAGTTTTTAGAGGAATTTGATTGGTGTGATGTCTGCTTTAGTGGAGTAGCGAGTCAGTAAGAAATCCCATTTGCTCGTTTTGGCGTTACACTAGGTCAAAAAAACGTAATATCAAGATGACTCTTGAGTTAGTTGAAGCTAAAAATAACTTGCTCTTAGCTAGAGACTTATCATCTATCTATCCTGAACTCAAATATGCAAAACGAAGTTTAGAAAATCATTACAATAATTTATTGAATCTATCTGAAAAGCAATACAGGGTATTCCACGTAACTGTTCATTAAAAGTTTATGATGTTCTATTATTTACTTATATTTTGAGATTTTGGCACAGTATCTGTTCGATTGGAACTATAAATGTAAAATACCTTAACCAAAATATCACTTCCGGTTGACCGAAATGGATGTCAACTTTATTATTTTAAATAGAATGATATAATTTTTATTCATTTTTGGATTCTACAACTATAATACGTCAGTTTTCATTAGCTATTCCTATAGCTACATGTTGCCGTTTTTGAGTTATTTAGTTTTCTTTTTTTAGTCATAATCATTGCATCATTGAGAAATTAATATCTCGTTAATACTGTCACGTAGAGACTCCAAATTTGCTATGTTATGAATGTAATATAACTCTAAGAAACGGTAAGCACACTTTACATTCTAACATATAGGGTGTTCAAAACTGAGGAACAAAGTGACATATTTTCAAATGCAGAAAACTCAATTTTTTTTAATAGAACACCCTGTATTTTAATTCGGAATTAGAAGTAAATATCATCCCTATCACTTTATATGAGCATTCCCTATACCTATCTTTAATAGATTTTGAAATTTGAGCGACCTTTTTGTTAAACAGACTAAGTATTCTTTTTTTTAAATAGAACACCCTGTATTTTAATTCGGAATTAAGAAGTAAATATCATCCCTATCGCTTTATATGAGCATTCCCTATACCTATCTTTAATAGATTTTGAGATGAACGACTTTTTTGTTAAACAGACTAAGTAGCCCTATCTTTGCGTGTTTGTAGCTGGCTCTGAATGGGATTAATGTCAAATTCATTGACTAACCAAAAGTGTTTATGTATATCATTATAATTACACTTTCGTACAACGCAATATTAATAGAAATGACTATTCGAACAGACATTCTTGTATGGTTATTCAAAAAATAATACATTGAATTTGACGTGAATCCATTTCAGAGCCAGCTACAAACATTTAAAGATAGGCTACTTAGTCTGTTTAACAAAAAGTCGCTCATATCTCAAAATCTATTAAAGATAGGCATAGGGAATGCTCATATAAAGTGTAGGGATGATATTTACTTCCTAATTCCGAATTAAAATACAGGTGTTCTATTTAAAAAAATTGAGTTTTCTGCATTTGAAAATATGTCACTTTGTTCCTCAGTTTTGAACACCCTGTATGTTAGAATGTAAAGTGTGCTTACCGTTTCTTAGAGTAATATCTACATTCATAACATACCAAATTTGGGGTCTCTACTTATAGTATTAACCGAGATATTAATTTCTCAATAATGCAATGATTATGACTAAAAAAAAAGAAAAACTTAAATAACTCAAAAACGGCAACATGTAGCTATAGGAATAGCTAATGAAAACTGACGTATTTATAGTTGTAGAATCCAAAAATTAATAAAAAATTATATCATTCTATTTAAAATAATAAAGTTGACATCCATTTCCGGTCAACCGGAAGTGATATTTTGGTTAAGGTATTTTACATTTATAGTTCCAATCGAACAGATACTGGTGCCAAAATCTCAAATATAAGTAAATAATAGAACATCATAAACTTTTAATGAACCAGTTACGTGGAATACCCTGTATAATAATAATAAAGTGCTACTGTCTGGAAACTATGTGGAATATAGTTAATCGGGGGTTAGGTAGATTAAATGAGTCAAATTCCACAGAATTTTTTAAACACTTTGGTATAGATGAATGTCATCTTGCTTCAAAATTGAATAAATATTTCGTTGAATACAATCAGACAGAAGGTGACATAGATAGTGATTTCTTATATGAGAATGTTCTTCCGAATACTTTATACTCTTTATTTTTCCATCCTATCACAGAAAATGATACTCTACGGCTAATAAATAAACTCAACTCCTCACTTCTCAAATAACCTTGTCAAATCTGTAAGTGATTCATTATTATTGCCTTTAACCCTTTTAATCAACCTTATATGTTTGAAAATGGATTGTATCCATCGGATCTTAAACTGGCCATTGTTCAACCGATATATAAAAAAGATAATCCAGCATTACTTAAAAACTATAGACCTATCAGTTTACTATCAACTTTTGCAAAATTATTTGAATTAGCTGTGTATGAGCAGATTGTACATTTTTTCAACTGCAATAAATTATTTTCGCATTGCCAAGATGGCTTTGTTCACTCCAAGGGAGTAGACACAGCACTTTTTGAGTTTGTTTCGGAGATAGTAAATGGAATAGATAAAAAATTAAATGTTTTATTTAGGTCCGTTTGTCGATTATTCTGGTGCTTTTGATAGTGTAAATCATGACCTGTTACTAGAGAAACTCCAACGCTATGGGGTTCGTGGGAAAGCTTATTAAAACTTATTAAAGAGTTATATCAAAGATAGATTTCAATGCGTAAAACTGCCAAGCGGACATGTCAGCGACAGCATGCAGATTACTGCAGGAGTCCCGCAAGGCTCTATTTTAGGTCCACTCTTATACATTATATATACAAATGATTTATTTCATTTTTTAGAAAAATCAAACATACCTAATTTCAAAGTTATATGTTATGCAGACGACACAAACTTCTTGTTAAAAGCAAATTCTTTAACAGATGTGGTAACCTTGCCGTATGTGTGTATAAACAAATATCATTGTGGTCAACTAAAAACTTTTTAAAATTAAACGAGAGCAAAACGGTGGCGGTACATTTCAAAAGTTTAAGATCAAATTTAAATTTAGTAAATCATGTACATATAATATCAAATTAGACACAACAGTTAAGCTGCTTGGTGTAACATTAGATTAATGTTTGAGTTGATGGGAAGCACATATCCATGGTCTCGCGGTCAATCTGAGGAAACAATGTTTTGCTTTGCGTACACTAAGAGATGTTTGTAACCTGGACATCCTAACAATAGTTTTTCATTCTTGCTTTCACTCACGTATGCGCTATGGAATTGTATTATGGGGATCAAGCTCACATGTCCAGATGATTTTTGTACTTCAGAAAATATGCCATCCGCTTAATAAACAAATTAAAAGCAAGAGACTCATGTAGAGAGTCGTTTAAACAACTCGGAATAATGACGGTCTTTGATACCTACATTTACAGTGTGTGTTGTTTCGTTCATAGAAACTACAGTTTATTTAGTAAAAACGAAAATAACCATGTACACGATACAAGGGCAACATCTCTTTTAGGCTCAGATAGGCACACTACTACTTTATATCAGAGGAGTGTTATCTATAACGGTTGCAGATTCTATAACAGGTTACCGAATGACTTTAAACCAGCCAGTATGTATAATTTCAAAAGGAAATTAAAGGCAATGCTGCTCATGAAACTTGTTATAATGTAGATGATTTCTTTAAAAAATAATAATGTTGTTTTTTCTTTATATATTTGTATAGTCTGGTCAGCCTAAGGTGTATGATTTTTTTAAATAAATTCATATATTTTATATGTATGTATTGCTCTGTTTTTCAGAACACAATGCCCGGGATTTCTAAATTTTGTTTTTTGTATAGTCCAATACTAATTTAATATTATTCAAATTTATATTATTTTTATTTAGCTTGTCCATTTACGATTTTATTTTTTTTTCTTTTATTTTTCAATAAAAATCAAATTAAATAAATTAGTGGTTTCAATACACCCAGCGACCTCTCTAAGTAAGTGCAAGAAAACTGTGGAAAGTGACTTCCTACCTGCTAGGTGGCACAGGACGCTTCAAATGGACCAGATCGTCTGTCAGAATCGTACTCCGGACGCTTATTAACGAATAGGCAATTTTCTCACCTAACAGGCGCACCCTCAAAGCCCTTTCTCGGTTTATTAAATTTTGATATAAGTAACTATCGAAAATTGATGTAAACACTTACTGTACAAATAAAAAACAACGTTTCAAACCAAAACAAGCTTAAATCTTTATTTATTACCCAAATGTATGTTTCCTTATCAATTGAGACTCTAATGATCACAAAGGACGTAAAAGGAATCAGAAAATACTATATAAGACAATCTTTAATACAAAACACGTCTTCAAACTCTCCTGGCATTTTAAAACTAATGAGGTTATGGAAACGTCATATAATAAATTAAATATCAAATAAATAACGGCGCCATCTATCTGTAAACGGCAAATACTAAATTTTTATAGCAAACGATTATCTATTATTTACGTTATTTGTTAAAGATAGCTATTTTATCAAATATCAAATTCGGGTATATTTTGTACACCCTTACATAAAATTTACTAAAATACTAAACTAAATGGCGGTTCTTATAACTAACCCCCAAATTATCGTATGGTGAAATAATTTACACAAAAATATATAAGTTTCTGATTAAAATTGAAAGGGAACTGAATTAATTCCGTTCTGTTTTAGGGTGAGGTGATTCTAAGGAGATACTAACTTGAAAGGACACGACGCTGGCAAACTCTTGTGCTGGAGAAGGTGGTTCAGTTAGATGGGCCCCCGGTCTCGGTCAAAGGCATGGAAAAGGCTATCTGGTCGGGAAGTCTTCGTAGGATATTTATAGGATATTTTCTTGGTAAATTCAGGTATTCGATATGGATTTAAATAAACAGGATTTGTATCGATTACTTTTTTAGGTAAAACTTTTTTTACAGTTGTGAAAAACGTTATAGGAGGATTAAGACAACCGTCGTGTCTTGTAGCCACCAACAGAATGAGAATTCAAATCATATTCAACGGTCAACAGCCTTCGATTGTTATCACACAGGTCGACCAACCTGAATTTTGAAAGATAAAGCTAACCGTCATATTAAAATACCGTTATTTTCTATAGATTGGGGGGAATACGCCAAACGTTGAAATCAAAACACCCCGGAGACTGAAAAATCTCTCCGAGCAAAAATATAACGAACATAAAAAGATACCAGGTCAGTTTGAATTAACATATAAAATAAAGTTTACATTATAATAAAGCAATATTAAGCACCTAATGCTAATATTATTCTTTTTAAATAACTATCTTTAACAAATTCATAATTCGCCTGTAGAGTAGGCAACTGAGTACACGCCTCACTTTTGAATTACTTGTTCCTTTAGTCTAGAACCTTGTTGTGAATGCCTTTAAAATAGATTCCATACCTTAAATATCATAGCAGTATATATTTATCTTTGTATTTATGTTGTGTATTTGTTTTGACATTATCCACACATTTTATGTTTCCTGGATAAATAAATTTGAATTAAAATTCTTGACATATGTTGCTTTTTCCAGAAATCCTTCATTCCTAGTTGAAATTCCCAAAATTCTGATGAGTAAGTTCAGTGAACATATCCCTTAACAGTTGATTTTTCAATCCCTCGCCCGTATTATTCAATTGAAACGCACGCTCGGGATCGATAGTACTAATCTATAATTCATCCGAAATTCCCTAGCAACGCATAATTACCCCAAATTGCCCCCCGAAAAAACCGCGCCCACATTCACAAATATTTAATTGACCTTACGAAATACACAAATCGACCATTGCTTCACTTAGATAACTCCGTTCATATTTCATAAACCACACACACGATCCGATCAGCTCCCGAAATCAACGCTAAGCAGAAATCATCCCTCCTTCATCATGAAGCTAATCATCCCCAAAACGGTCGGCAAAGCCAGAGTCGAGACCTATTTACCAATTTTCGCGACTTATTTAGCCCAGTAAGAGGGAAGACCACACAGTGTG
Organism: Protaetia brevitarsis; assembly: GCA_004143645.1. Taxonomy (NCBI): domain Eukaryota; kingdom Metazoa; phylum Arthropoda; class Insecta; order Coleoptera; family Scarabaeidae; genus Protaetia; species Protaetia brevitarsis. The sequence goes on along the minus strand of RXPK01000282.1, from coordinate 357,467 downwards.
TGCAGACTGTCGCCTCTAATTAACTGCTACGACCTTCTTCCACCACCCCTCTGAAAGGGTGGGGAGAGGGGCAACGTGAACGTAGCAGTTAAAACGTGTGTTGAGATCAAAGGAGCCGTTTATAATATAACTTAGAACTTCATTGTACGTGCGCTACTTATTAGAAAGGACCTTTGCTGATTTTACCGGTGTTAATTATATCTGTGAGATGAACATCAACTATCACAATTCCCTTTCCCTGCTAGGCTGGAAATACTATACGATAGATAAGCGTAGATTCATTAATTTTCATTTTGAGTATGTCAACACACTGTAAGCAACTCCAGAGGAATTTATATGCCCAAATAATTTTGTTCTAAAACATGTACGGCCGTTTGCACCGTTCGTCATTAAGTTATAATTAAAATTAAATCATAATTAAAGTTTAAATTCCCTTGCACCGACTGCTTAACTAATAATTAAATCCTTAATTCGTGATTATCTTTAATCAGTACCCAAGGTACGAATTAACTCATAATTAAAGTTGGCGCAAGCGTAGGTTCTTTGTTTATAATCGTGTTTATAGGCGATTATAGGTTATGTTATGCGGTCTTTGGTTATAATACAAATATATGTGACTGTAAATTGAAATAGCTAGCTAATTAAAGTGCTCACTTTGAAGATTAGGACAAGGAATAGCGGCGTGCAAGAGGTGTATATTTCGCAGGGTTTTAGAAAGTCCAAGGTAAATCAAAAATTAATTCCCGAAATAAAAGCTAACAATAAATGCATTTGAGGATTACTCGTGGTTTCAGGTGGGAATGACCCGGAGGTATTTCGTAATAGGAAAGGATATTTTTCTATAAATTCACAATTTTTATATGATGCTAATTTAAAAATAATGGATATCGTACTACGAAGGGTAGGGAATACACACTTTAACGATCCATTCTTTTCCCTGAGCGACAGTGGATATGCTTCAAAAACATATTTATTGACCCTACTGTTAAATTCTGAAACAGTTGTGAAAAATCGTTATAATGAAAGTCACGGAATGTCATTGAAAGCATGGTTCTAAGAAGAATGTTTTCCGATACTGGCATATGGTTGTCGCTTAAAGCTGGATACCTTTATGGCAGTAATAGTTGGTACCTCAGTATTGTACAATATAGCCATAAATGTGGATGAAGAGGAAATCAATGAAGAAAAATTAAATCAGGAAATTTTAAATGGAAAACTTCATGATATTAATTATGACGCTGTTGATGATGTACCTGCTGCGACACAGGCATTACTAATTAATGATTATTTCAACAATTTGTAATTCATTGCTATATAGAAATTAACTTTTGAACATTTTTTTTTTGTATTTGTTTTCTTTGGCTTTTGTATAAACGAAATATATTTATTTACTCTGAATGCATTATCACTTTTGATTTTTTTAAAGAAATATTGTGTATGTAATTAACCATTTTTTATTAAATAAAAGGAACAAAATATATAAGGGAATGATGGTAATAATAAAAATAATTCTAAACAAGTAATAGCAGAGGTCAAATAAAGTATCAAAAATTGGAGCATTTGCCGAACAAACAAATAAAAGAATTCCATAATGAAAAAAAAACCTGCATTCACATATTAATTTCCATTTTAAAAGCTACTCAACTTTTCTTATTTCAATATCTAATTCTGTAACAATTTTCTTCAGCTTAAATTCCAGTAACTTTCAAATGTCGCTTAAAATTCCGCATTTGCATAGCGACAATTTTCATTATGATGGAACAGTGTTCCCAATCTAAATACAATTTTTGACTAAAAACTAAACTTAACGCGCTACCAACCTATATTTCTGTCGCAACCTTTTTAATTAACTAATCATTAATGGCCGTTTGCACCGTCTGTGATTAACATTTTAATTAACTAATCAAAGATTAAATTTAATAATTACGAATTAATATGATTGGATTGCACCGAACAATTTAATAATGATTAGTTAATTAAAAGTTTGCGACAGAAATATAGGTTGGTAGTGCGTTAAGTTTAGTTTTTAGTCAAAAATCGTATTTCTATTGGGAACACTATTCCATCATAATGAAAATTGCCGTTATGCGAATGCGCGATTTTAAGCGGCTTTTGAAAGTTATTGGAATTTAAGCTGAAGCAAATTGCTACAGAATTAGATATTGAAATAAAAAAGTTGAGTAGTAGTTTTAAAATGGAAATTAATATGTGAATGTAGGTTTTTTTTCATTATGCAATTCTTTTATTTGTTTGTTCTGCAAATGCTCCAATTTTTGATACTTTATTTGACCTCTGCTATTACTTGTTAGAATTATTTTTATTATTACCATCATTTCTTTATATATTTTGTTCCTTTTACTTAATAAATAAATGGTTAGTTACATACACAATATTTCTTTTACAAAAATCAAGGTGATAATGCATTTAGAGTAAATAAAATATATTTCGTTTATACAAAAGCCAAAGAAAACAAATACAAAAAAAAATGTTCAAAAGTTAATTTCTATATAGCAATGAACTACAATTTGTTGAAATAATCATTAATTAGTAATGCCTGTGTCGCAGCAGGTACATCATCAACAGCGTCATAATTAATCTCATGAAGTTGTCCATTTAAAATTTCTTGATTTAATTTTTCTTCATTGATTTCCTCTTTACCCATATTTATGGCTATATTGTGCAATACTGAGGTAGCAACTACTACTGGCATAGAGGTATCCAGCTTTAAGCGACAACCATATGCTAGTATTAGGAAACATTCTTCTTAGAAACATGCTTTCAATGACATTCCATGTTGTAATATGGCTTTCATTATAACGATTTTTCACAACTGTTTCAGAATTTAACAGTGGGGTCAATAATTCTGTTTTTGAGGCATATCCATTGTCGCTTATGGAAAAGAATGGATCGTTAAAGTGTGTATTCCCTGGCCATCGTACTACGATATCTATTATTTTTAAATTAGCATCATATAAAAATTGTGAATTTATAGAAAGATATCCTTTTCTATTACGAAATACCTCCGGGTCATTCCCACCTGAAACCACGAGTAATCCTCAAATACATTGTCAGTTTTTGTTTCGGGAATTAATTTTTTGATTTACCTTGGACTTTCTAAAACCCTGCCAAATATACACTTCTTGCACGCCGCTATCCCTTGTCCCTAATCTTCACAGTGAACACTTTAATTAGCTAGCTATTTCAATTTACAGTCACAGATATTTGTATTATAACCAAAAACCGCATAACATAACCTATAATCGCCTATAAACATGATTGTAGACAAAGAAACTACGCTTGCGCCAACTTTAATTATAAGTTAATTCGTACCTTGGGTACTGATTAAAGATAATCACGAATTAAGGATTTAATTATGAATTAAGCAGTCGGTGCAAAGGAATTTAAAGTTTAATTATGATTAAATTTTAATTATAACTTAATCACGAACGGTGCAAACGGCCGTAATTCAATTTGTTCGGTGCAATCCTATTCATATTTAATTCGTAATTAAATTTAATTTTTGATTGGTTAATTAAAAAGTTAATCACAGGCGGTGCAAACGGCCGATAATAATTACTTATCATAAAAGGTAAGCGGCTTATTATAATATGCAAGTACTACACGGAAAAAAAAATTGTTGTCAAAAACCGATTGTTGGTTCTTTGACAATAATTTTTTTCCGTGTAGTTACTCAGTACCCTAGTAGCAAAATTTAAATTTCCCGCAAGTATTTTTAGTAGCTTCAACATTGAAACACGAAATTACCAATGATTTTGTATTAAATTACTAGTTACTTTGATGTCTTTCTGTTTAAGTTATTAAAAATAATTGTGGGAAATTTAAATTTTGCTACTAAGGTACCTACTGACCTATAACTCATTTTGAAACAGTTTGTACCTTTACGACGTCTATACTTCATAGGAATAGAAGGAATGGATAATGAAATCCACAGCAACAACGCAGTATTCAGATCGTATGTTGGAACGAAATTGTTCTTAACTACCCTTCATTCACTCCAAAAATGAAACACCAGAAATGTTCATTCCGAACAGCGAGTGCAACGATTACAATATCGACAAAGTGCCTCCGGCGCAATATTAAGTTTCCGAGAACCTTTTAGCATCATCAGTCGGAGTAGTAATTTACAAAATATCAAGCCCTAGAGGGCTAGAAGTTCGTACAACGCCCGGAATGCTAAATTGAATTACTGACGCCAGTACATAGCAGGAGTGCCAACAGTAACATATGTTAGTAGCTCACGCATTATTTTAAAGGCAAAGCGCGCGGCAGTTGCACGACCTACTTCCTACTCCAAGCATAAATTGGCCGAGATGAAATTTCATATCTCGCAGTTTTTTAGTTTCTGAAAAAAAAAAGTTGAGTGGAAAGAATGTTTTATTGTTGTGGGTTTTACCATAAAGGGAGAATTATTATTGCAGAGAGTTTAGCTGGGACTTTACGTGTACGCTAGATGTGTAATATCGTTAGAAGGATTGTCACGTAATTCGTTTTTTTTGCCGTTTATACTGGGTTCGGTAAAAATAAGGACTCTACGGCATACGACGCAATAAAGTGTAATCCGCCCTATGTTGTATTCCCCCTTATGCTGTATCATTTACGTTATAAATAACTTAAAACATTAAAATTAACATAACCTATAACATTGAAGCGTCATCATAACGGTTGCAATGAATTTCCGTATGTTGTATCACTATACGTTATCTCACGTGTTAAAATTAAAACGTTATTAGAGGAAAAAAGTATAGAGATGGGAGATGTCTAACAATGGAGACAGCTTTAAGCGTGATTCTGTCAATTAGAAAGAATAATTGCGGCGCAAGCCTAGTGATTAGTGTGGTAGTGGTGTTCTGTCGTTGACAATGACATTTTGAAAAAACTATTTATACAAATTCACTTAAGAAGCGAACATAAAGATTAAAATATTAAAAGAAGAATGAAATTCCGCTTTATTACTTATAAATGTTGATTATTTTACGCCAAAAATATCCAAACGAGCGCCATCTGCAGAGTCAAACTTCAGTTACCCAAGGAATAAATAAAATATAAAAATGTCAAAACTAAAGAAACCCGAAATATTTGTTGTAACGAAACGCTGTCAAGGCTATTATTAATAAATTAATTACAAGAGAAAGTTCTAATTCCTGCCAATTCAGTATGATCAATTAACGTTACTTTTAACGCGAACAGTCACATAGAAAATGTGTGTTAGGTTATGTTGAATGTACGGTCGGTGCTGTGAAGTAAAACCTGGTTAAAATTAATAAGTGAAGTGTGTTCTTCTTTATTATCATCTTCCGGGGAGAGACAGAATTCGAAACGAGGTAGTAAGAATAGATTTAAAACCGATTCAAAGCAGTATAGAGAACTAACGTGGTTTACGGCCGTTTGCACCGTCTGTGATTAACATTTTAATTAACTAATCAAAGGTTAAATTTAATTACGAATTAAATATGAATTGGATTGCACCGAACAAATTTAATTAATGATTAGTTAATTATAAAGTTTGCGACAGAAATATAGGTTGGTAGTGCGTTAAGTTTAGTTTTTAGTCAAAAATCGTATTTCTATTGGGAATACTGTTTCATCATAATGAAAATTGCCGCTATGCGAATGCGCGATTTTAAGCGGCATTTGAAAATTATTGGAATTTAAGTTGATGAAAATTGCTACAGAATTAGATATTGAAATAAAAAAAGTTGAGTAGTAGTTTTAAAATGGAAATTAATATGTGAATGCAGGTTTTTCTTTTCATTATGCAATTCTTTTATTTGTTTGTTCTGCAAATGCTCCAATTTTTTATACTTTATTTGACCTCTGCTATTACTTGTTAGAATTATTTTATTATTACCATCATTTTCTTATATATTTTGTTCCTTTTATTTAATAAATAAATGGTTAATTACATACACAATATTTCTTTTAAAAAAATCAAAATGATAATGCATTTAGAGTAAATAAAATATATTTCGTTTATACAAAAGCCAAAGAAAACAAATACAATAAAAAAGTTCAAAAGTTAATTTCTATATAGCAATGAATTACAAATTATTGAAATAATCATTAATTAGTAATGCCTGTGCCGCAGCAGGTACATCATCGACAGCGTCATAATTAATCTCATGAAGTTGTCCATTTAAAATTTCTTGATTTAATTTTTCTTCATTGATTTCCTCTTCACCCACATTTATGGCTATATTGTGCAATACTGAGGTACCAACTATTACTGCCATAAAGGTATCCAGCTTTAAGCGACAACCATATACCAGTATTGGAAAACATTCTTCTTAGAAACATGCTTTCAATGACATTCCGTGTTGTAATATGACTTTCATTATAACGATTTTTCACAACTGTTTCAGAATTTAACAGTGGGGTCAATAAATATGTTTTTGATGCATATCCACTGTCGTTTATGGAAAAGAATGGATCGTTAAAGTGTGTATTCCCTGGCCATCATACTACGATATCCATTATTTTTAAATTAGCATCACATAAAAATTGTGAATTTATAAAAAGATACCCTTTTCTATTACGAAATACCTCCGGGTCATTCCCACCTTAAACCACGAATAATCCACAAATACATTTATTCTTAGTTTTTTATTTCGGGAATTAATTTTTGATTTACCTTGGACTTTCTAAAACCCTGCCAAATATACACTTCTTGCACGCCGCTATTCCTTGTTCTAATCTTCAAAGTGAACACTTTAATTAGCTAGCTATTTCAGTTTACAGTCACAGATATTTGTATTATAACCAAAAACCGCATAACATAACCTATAATCGCCTATAAACACGATTGTAAACAAAGAAATACGCTTGCGCCAACTTTAATTATGGAGTTAATTCGTACTTTGGGTACTGATTAAAGATAATCACGAATTAAGGATTTAATTATTAGTTAAGCAGTCGGTGCAAGGGAATTTAAACTTTAATTATGATTAAATTTTAATTATAACTTGATCACGAACGGTGCAAATGGCCGTTATAGTAAAGTGAAGCATAATATATATTTTACTTAAAACAAAAATATTGTTACTACAAAAAATATGTACTTCAAATAAGCAAATAAATCTAATTGTTTCAATAAAATGTTTTATTCTTCTGTGTGTTATTTCTATTTGAGTCAATAAAATTTATGGTTTGAAGTAAAGATATTCCATTTTATCAATTTTACAAAATCTTATTCGAACTAAACATATACATATCTCATTATTTCAATGAAATAATAGTCAACTATTTGCCAGTTAAGTAAATGAATGATTATTTTTATACACATGCCGTAAATAAATAAATATATCAACAAAAAACAATCGAAAAATCTTACCTTTTACGCACTGTTCGGGCTCATAATTCTTCTAGATGGACCTTGAAGTACCCCCAGACACACTAAACACCCAAAATTCTTCCTATGTAGATCTCACCAAAAGAAACACGTACGCTTATAACATCTGAACAATACGCACTTCATTTATTCCCACGATTAGCACTTAAAACAAGCAAAACGAATTAGCAAATCGCTCGTTTGAAAAGGACACGAAAAAAAAAAATTAATAAATAACGCACTGAGAACTATGGAGATTCTTCTGGAAGTTTTCTGCAACAAAAGAAAATATATGAATCAGAACTGCGAACGTGATAAGTGATAACTATACACACAAAAATAATCCATTGTTAATTAGTTAAAGCACGTGAATACGTTACTTAATAACAAATATTGAATTTGAAGTACTATTGTACTAAGATTAACTTACACTGAAAATGTAAGTTTAAACACAAACAATGTTGCATAAGTGACAAATTTTGGGCAGATTCTACTGATTTTGTGAAATAGTACCAATGAAAGAGCTTCGTTATAACGAAGCTCTTAACACCTTTGTTTGCAATTGTTACTCATATTAGTGTAATGGTAGGAACAACATAAGCAAATTGTTTTTTTTTGCACCTACTAAAAATTGCGTGGGAATGCAGTTTGTTATCTTTGTAAGTAGGTACCCCAAACATAGCTATTATTATCAGCTTTCACAGGATAACGGCCTTATCTACTGAATCGATCGATATATTAGGAACTAGAGGACCGACAAATATATTTATATTCCCTAAAACAAAGTACTTATACAGGTCGATTCTCAATATATGCGACAAACTTTAAGAGCTGATTCCTGAGGTTATTTTGATCATAAAAGTTCATATGAGTATATGTCCGAAACGGTTTGGTTCTAAAGTTATTGAATGTTTAATAATAAATTATGAACTATGACTAACACGATATAATATCACAGTTGGTTCTTCAAAAACTATTGTGTTGAGAGGGAATTGTTTATTTGTCATTTCAATAGTTGTCAGAGTATTCATTCAGTTTATTCCCAGTTTCTGATTTCTAAAATGAATTACACGAATGCTGAGATGTGTGATATGCATTTCGTTTACGGACTTGCCAATGGAAATTCGCGTGCTGCTAGACGTCTTTATGAAGAACGATACTCGAACCGTATCATCCCGCATCATTCAATATTTGCCCGTCTTCACCAACGTCTTAGTGAAACGGGAATTTTTAAAAAACGGACGACTGATAACGGGCACCCATCTACAGTGAGAACTCCACAAGTTGAAGAAATGGTACTAAATGAAATTGAGGAACATCCTATTACAAGCACCAGAAAAATTGCGTTTGCTTTAAACATTAGTCTTTAGGCCACAGTTTGGAGAATATTGAAAGATCAACTGTTGTATCCATATCACATTCAACGAGTGCAGTCACTTTTGCCGGCAGATTTTCCGCAAAGAGTGGCTTTTTGTCAATGGATGCAACACAAAATCGCACAAAATCCTGACTATCTGGCTCAAATATTCTTCACCGACGAGGCTACTTTCTCTAGAAACGCGATTATTAATTTTCATAATAATCACATATGGGCCGAAGAAAATCCGCACGAACTAGTGAATGCCCGTCATCAACATCAATCATCTGTAAATGTGTGGGCCGGAATTGTTGGAGATCACTTGATAGGTCCACATTTTTTACCGATGTGGTTAAATGGCGAGGTATACTGCAATTTTGTTGAAGAGGAGCTACCACTACTGCTGGAAGAAGTTCCGTTGCAATTAAGATTACAAATATATTTTATGCATGACGGTGCTCCAACGCATTTTAGTTTTGTTGCTCGCGAGTTTTTGGACAATACGTATCCAGATCGGTGGATAGGACGGGAAGGTCCACAACCGTGGCCTCCTCGGTCTCCAAACTTAATTCTTTGACTTTTTCTCTGGGATCACCTTAAATCATTAGTTTATACGACTCCCATTGAAAATGTCGATGAACTGAGAAATCGTATTATCGCAGCTTTTCAAACAATTCGAAATACCTCTGGTATTTTAGAACGGACTCGCCAGTCAATACGATGGAGGATAGACGCTTGTATTGCAGTTGGGGGCGGTCATTTTCAACAGTTAGTATAAGTTAATTTTGTTTTACTAATTATTTTGTTAATTTATAATAAAAACATTAATTATGTCAACTTACTATTAAACATTGTACAACTTTAGAACTAAGCGATTTTGGACATATGTCCTTATGAACTTTCATAATCAGAATAACCCCAGGAATCAGCGCTTAAAGTTTCTCGCATATATTGAAAATCACCCTATATATAGGTACCCATAAAAACGTAAGTTAATTGTAAATAAGTTTTTTAATAGGTTGTCTGTAACTAAGGTGAAAATCTGAACAGAGCCTCAGGGTAGATGGCCAAAAAAATATTTTTTTACTGTTTTAAAAACTCCTATATTAAGCGATGCTGATAAAATTTGGAAACAAAAAAACGAATTGGTAAGTAGTATAATTGTTATATCAATATTCGAAATCATCTTTTATTCGATTGCTTATGATAATAAAGTGTATTTTCTTGTTGAACAAAATAATTTCTCTTAACACTTAAAATTAATCTATTTAGTGTTTCGTTCAATAAATTCTTTTTCTTACCAGTTTGGAACCCTGATTTCTTACTTCCCATTATTAAGATTTCCATATTTATAGAGGTATGTAGGTAGTAGGTAGGTACACAAGTGACACATTCTAATTGATCGACCTACAGCATAAAATAGAGCCTATTATGTGTAGCATAGATATTAGACGGCTTATGCATTCACAGAAGTGCGGCCTCTGTGTTTTTTTTTGTAGTAAATCTACTTTAAATATAAGGAAGAAGGTAGTAAGCAAACATAGAAAACCATCATCTTTAAAGACGTCAGAACTAAAAAAACAAATTATCCGTTTTGAAGATAAATTCTTGCTTTTAAGATCTGTATTATAGCCTCACAAAGATATTCTTTTGATACATACGCGAACTTCCTTTAATTTTTCGTATCTCAAAATAGTAATCGCTTAATTCTGACGTTTATAAACTCAATCAAATATATCAAAATATACAGGGTGTATCAAATAAAAAAGTAAATTTTGCTTGGGTGTTAACTACACGACATATAAAGCACAAACCCACCGAAACCGGATTTCACCATTAAAGAATAAAAAAAAGTAAAATTTAGAGCCAAAAATTCTTTAGTCCGGGCCTGATGCAAGGAAACGTCATGTTAAGCACCCGCTAAACGTGGTATTATGTATAAATACACTGCACTCATTTAGTATTATTCTGAATGGTATGCTGTAAATTCATTTAACGTCATTCTGAATAAATACAGGCCCTTGTAAAAATAGCAAAACTGAGGCATTTTAAATTTCTTCTTTTTATAAAATAGATATTCCTTTTTTGCTAAGGGCATTCTATGTAAGTTTACAAAGTATTATTTTTAATATCCTGATAAGACGTTCAAGTTTCACCGGATATGCGACTTCAGTAGTTACAAAAAACGTAAATATTTTTCTTTTGCTTTGTCGACTCAAGAGTTAGTTGTTAATAATAAACGGTACCACATGAATCTGAGTTATTTCTTTTGGATTTATTTAATCAAAATAACGCAAAATGAATTGAATCGAATTGCACAGAAATAAATGTAGATACAGAAAATTTGCAAACACGCCTTTTTACTATGATATCGCGCGAAAATAAATCTATACATTCCCGCGCTTTTGCCGATGCATCGAGCTTCGATTTTCTTTATATGAAAGCATGATGGTCCTGAAATGGATCGTTTTTTCGAGACGAGAAGAATTTAAATAAAATGTTCGAAGTGGCTTGCGATCCACACAAAACTAACAACGGTAATGGCTGAATGATAGTGGTATGTGGGGGTATACTCGGGACAGCATTTAGGTTGGGCACAGGTGCGGCTCTAGCCCACGGCATTTATAAAATATTTTTTTTTCTCGTTAATGCTAACAGATAGACCCCCTGTGCATTAAGACTTTTTGATCATATATGATTACAGCTGCTACATATTATTATATTTACCTCTATATCTGATACACCCTGTATATAGAACAATTAGGGGAACATCTCCCAAGATTCTTATCCTGCAACAGACAACGAGTTTGTTACATTAACCTAATGATAATGCTTCTTAATCTGCTTTCACTGTATGTAGGTACTAAACAGCTTTCGAGAAACCTATTTGGACCCGTTTTACTCTCGCGAAGTTTATCCAGAAATCTGTGCCATTACCGAGAGATTGCGAAAGCTCTAATTTTACAAAAAGGACTTTCAGTACACTTCGGAAGCAGAGACTTTGTTATAATTTATGTACAGACAAATGTATTTCTGGCTAAAGCAAGGATTTTATGAATATTGTTAGGGTATTTGCGATAATAAAATTCTGAGTTGCATCATGTGAAACTGTTTTGATGTATGTATGTTTATAGGAAAGACATTAAGTTGAGTATTTCGTTATACAAACTTTAGAATTACAAAAAGACATATAAACATAACCTTTGTAATGTTTAATATTCGCATGAAAATTGTTTCTTAAGCTTACAATTAACACATGTTCAATGTATAAACACTAACTCAATGAACGAAACAGATTTTACACATTTAAATTACTGGGTAGAGTATTTTTGTGACCAGAACAGCATAATACTTTTTATAATACACCATTCCTATTTTTAGTCCAAATCCAGCTTAAATCGAATATACACGCTTCTCACATTTAGAAATCCTATTAAATGGGTTTATCTCAGTTTTGTTTTTATCGATACAATATTGGCGAGTGATTTCGAACGAGTAAACGGCATCTCTCCACTCGAAAACTGGCTAAAGATCTCCCAGAAATGGATACTAGTAAATTTAATTAATTTTTCAATAGCTCGGAATGTTTTTCAATTAAGTTTTAAACTACTTAAGAGATCGTTTTCCTCAGATATCGGACGCTATAATAAATTCTGGAGCTCGGAAAATTGAGATTAACTAGAGGAGATAACTTTAATTCATTACGAGATTATTTTTCAAAAGGGCGAACGGATATTTAATAGTTGTGGTGGGTTAGGTGAAGTGACACTTGGGGGCATTAATTTATCGTCCCAATTTCGCGGAAATCAATTTTTATGATGGTGTCCTTTGCAATATTGAAGCGGTGATATGGAGCGGTGCCAGTTTTTTAATGGAAGAAATATTGTGGTTAAATTTGGTTATTTTATGCGGGTAATATTGCGGGGATTCTATTGGAATTTTATGAGTGCAAAACTTAATGAAATATACACAAATATGTACAGATTGCAGGGAAAAAAAACAAAAATATATATAGTACCACGTGATGGAAAATCATAATTATTCGCATTGAAGAGAAACCAGAGAGAGATAATAATAATAATAATAATAATAATAATATAATAATAATAATAATAATAATAATAATACGTATTGCTGTGGCAGGCATCCCGTTTTTCGCGAGTGTATTTTAAGTTGCCTAATTTGTCATGATTTTTCCATTTTGCTGAATCATTGTATCGAGAAATTTCCACAATATTGTTTAGTTTGCTTAAATTTTAGTTAGTTAATTGTATAATTTATTTTGTCAAGTAGTAAGTTTTTTAAATTAATTCCTTTAATTAAGATATTTAGCGTTTCCTAGTTCTATTTAACGCCTATTCTACTAGATTTTGTCGGTGATTTATGCGTTTACATTGTACGCACTTATAGAGTTGTGTCAGGCAGTTCCTTGGTCGACTGTTACCGTGAGTACACGTATTTTTGTGAATCATTGTTTGCCATTTTGTATTTCATTTTTATATCGTAATTTAATTAGCATAAATTATCTTTTAAATATTCTGTCCATCAAGAAATTCGCTTTACAATAATTGTTATTATATTGATGTGTGCACCATATAGGCATAAGATCATTTATTATTTTTGTGCAGGAAGATATGTTTTCAGTTTAATTTTTCTCATTATAGATTAAAGGGTTAATGTTTCCGTTTTTCTATTTTGCTGTATCACCTCGGTTTGGGTGAGTAACAGCTTTGTGCTTGCATTTAAATTTTTCTTTTGTTATTTACTAGAAATTGTCCACGCTTAATTTAGTTTGTGTTAATTTGAAACCACGTGGTTTGAATTTGAAAGATATTGGATTATCTTCCTGAGCAACCAAATCTTTTGCTTTGTTTAGGAAATAGCATTGTCCTATTGTAATTTAGAATCAAGTACAGTTTTTTATTTTTGGACAGAACCTTCAGTTCACGGTTTTTTAAATTTTCCTTGTTAATTATCTTCGTTGGGTTAAAAATTCTGTTCTTTTATTTTATTAATTAAACCTTTTCAATTTTTGGGGTTTTTGAGAAAGTCAGATTTCTTTCACTCACAAATTACTTTTCGTGGTTAGATTCAAGTTTTAATTCGCGAGGGTAACTCTGAAGTTAATTGTTCTTTTGATCATTTTAAATTTTATCGGTTGAACTAGCTAATTTTAATTTTCTTTTCATTTTAAAATTCATTTAATTCAGTCAGTACACAGCAGTATATTTGTCCAACAGAACATGCCAATAACAAAACAAAATAATATAATAAGTACGATATATAGTGTTATAATAACTATCAACTAAACTTAAATTATTTTAATAAATGTAAAAAAAAAAATACGAATTGTTCAAAAACATTAAATAAACAAATTCTGAGACAGTCTATTGCCGTTAATTGCCATGTGTGTAAGTGGTGCTCGCCTGAGTGTATTGGACCTTGCAAAAGGTATCTTAACGACATCAAAACAACGAGTATGATGCGTAGGTAAGACAAAGTTAATCTGCGAAAGCACAGCAGGGCAATCAACATCATTACACAAATCAACCGTTCCAAAAAAACTACACTAGCACTTGTCCTTCTGCTCTCCAAAGAAAAGAAACTATGTCTATTAAGTAGATCAGTATAATCCACTCCACATGGTGGATAAACACGATCAATTTTAAATGATAAATATTTAAGAAATCTCCTTTGGATTTTTTTCAATTGCCAATTTCTGAATGGTGTAGTGGGATTACCAGACCATAGAGGCATATTCAAGCTTAGGTCTAACAATAGAGTTAAATAAAGTTTTTAAAACAGTAGGCTCTGTAAATAATCTGCAGGAACGAATCAAAAATCCCAAACTTTTGGAAGCAGAATTTACAATTTCGTTAATATGATTGTTAAATGTTACTGAATCAGAAAGAACTTCTAGATCCTTGTAAGTGGAATGCCGAGGAATTGGTAGTCCTTTACTACCGTAAAGATACGTTATAAAAGTATTACTTTTCACATAAGACACTATGGCGCATTTGTCAACATTAAGGTGCAATCGATTTTGATTACACCACTGATATATGATGTTTAATTTGTTTTGAAGTAGAACACAGTCAGATATAGATGAAACCCTGGTATAAATTTTTAAGTCATCGTATAAGCAGGGAAATTACCGTCAAGTGAAGTTAATAAATCATTTACGTAAATATTGAATAAAAGGGGTCCCAAATGGGATCCCTGCAGCACACCTGCAGTAGCAACGAACGAACCAGAGTTAAAGCCGTTATAAGAAACATAGTATGTACGATTATTAGATAAATAAGACTCAATCAAATTGGTAACTTGAGGCGTAAAGCCATAGTCTGATCGATTTTACAATCAATAAAGCATGGTTAATATAGTGTCGAACGCTTTTGTAAAATCCGTATAAAAAACATCGACCTGTTGACGATTATCCAGGGCTTCACAAACAAACTGTGTCACTTCAATTAAATTAGTTGTGGTTGATCTTCCAGATATGAATCCGTATTGGTGTATTGACAAATATGGTTTGATCATGAAAGACATCTGATTGTATAAAACACATTCAATTTTTTTGCAAAGTTCGATAAAATGTTAACTAGCCTATAATTGTGCATATCAGATTTGTCTCCCTAAACCCCTTTTTTATATAAATTTTCGGAAAAATGCCACATCAAAATCTTTTAAAGAATAAATGAACTTCATTTTAGCAGTATTTATTTATTTATTTATTTTTTATCGATATTTTGAAAGGGCGTTTTACGAAAATTTTTTCAAAAGAATCTTTAATGGAAAACAAAATTAAGTCTTGAAGGCAAAATTCTACCATATGAATTAAGGAATTATTTTTATTTTATTTCAGAAATAAACGTACCCCTAAAATTCAATGTTTAAAACCGAATTTTGAATAAATTGATATCCCTAAGATTAAATTTATTTTCCGATAAATACCACATAAAATACTTTAAAAATGGCAATTAACTTTTCTTCATAAATCTTTAAGCTTTTTATCAACTTTCAAAGAACCATTTTACAAAAATATATTTTGTAAAAAAAAAATCTTTATTAGAAAGCAAATTAAGGCTTCAAAGAAATATAGTTAGCGGAAGAGGGGTGGTGGGAGAAGGGTTTCCCACTAGCATGGTAGGCAAGCGTGTGAGTCAAACGGCCGTCGAAGATCGACTATTGAAAGTGGAAACATATATGGAAGGCCGTCGCATACGGACTTCGGTTTAGACACTTTCCCACAATAAAAATTGGATTCAAGAATATTTAATATTTATTAATTATAGCAATAAAGTGTAGTATTATTCGGAGGATGACATATCGCAAATTAATAACTATATTTGTATGTATTTCAAATTAAAATAAACTACCTATGAATTGTAGGTGGTAAAAAAGAAAATCTTAAATAGCTAAAAAAACAGCAACATGTAGCTATAAGAATAGCTAATGAAGACTGACGTATTAATGGTCGTAGAATCCAAAAATGCAAAATAAAAATTAGATCATTCTATTTAAAATAACAAAGTTGACGACAACCATTTCCGGTCAGCCGGAAGTGATATTTTGGTTAAAGTATTTCATATTTATAGTTCCAATCAAACAGATAATGGTGTCAAAATCTCAAATATAAATAAATAATAAAACATTATAAGCTTTTAATGAACCACTTAGGTAGAATATCTGTATTTTATAGTTTTTTTCAGGTAATTTGACAAATAAACATTGTCTAAAAGAATCTTTTTTTTTACTTCTATTATAATAATAATAATATCATTTATTGGCATTATACAAATTATATCTATATACCTATTAAACTCATATAGGCCAAAAAGACTAAATCATCGTAAGATGTTCTCTTATAACGTTCAGATTTTCACATTTTAATGTTGGCCAAAAGTTTAATTTATGCAATTATACTAATCCAATTTATACTTAATTTCATTTTTCGAAGACCCAAGCAATTTTAAACCAAAAGCAGACCAAAGGTAAGGTTCCTATCACTTTGACTATTACTATTGGTGTTTATACAGGGTTTTCCACGGAACTGGCTGGTTAGAAGTTTTCCGGCATAACGAAATTCCTCAGTTTTAAAAAATTGGGGTGTGCAACAATTTGGCACTTACTTTCTTTCTAAAATATTTTCACCTTTTTTGCACTTCCGGTTAACCGGAAGTCGCCACGAACTTTGTTATTTTAAATGGAACACCCTATATATTATTATATTTTTGAATTTACCATAAAATTCTATGACGATTACCATTAGGGTATCTTATACCTATCTTCAACTGTTTCTAAGATATTACGATTTTTGTTAAAATTTTGACATTTACATTGTTGTATGTAATTGATTAATTCTCACTTGATTTAAGTGTCAGAAATCTCCAACTTTGAAATCAACAAGTACTAACATTGTTTTACCAAGACGCAGAAAAAAAATTCAGTGACATTATACAGGGTGTTTAAAAATTAGTGACATATCTAAGAATTTTGAATGTTGCAAAACTTAATTTTTTCAAATAGAACACCCTGTACATGTTTCTATTTTTGGATGTACAATTAAATTCTATACCGATTTGCTGTAGCATTCCCTATATCCATCTTCAGTAGTTTTCTTTTAAATTACTCGTTTTGTTTATTACCGCTTTCAAATGGCCGAATAATTTCTATCTGGTGGGCCATGACATTAACATCACAACAATTTATTATTATTATAGTAAGTATTATTGTTATAATCATTGTTTGTTACACGTCGCGTGTTCAGATAAATGCATATTATTATGGAACTTATGAATTAGATAATGAAAAATATTGGAGGAGCTTATTCTAACCTAGATACTATAAATTTATTTTAGATTCACTGAGAATGCAGGAAGAACTTATAGAGAATTCAATGTAATTAAAGGAATTTATTGGTTGTTAATATATCTAACGGAATCCAAAAAAATTTGAAATGATTTCTCTTAATAGCTTGGTTTCAAATTAAGGGAAATGGCATAAACGATAACGACGACAACATAACAAAAATTGTTTCACTAAAACGTAGTGAGCTTGTCAGACAAATGTTTTAAAGTTTTTGATATATTAAAGTATTTTCAAAATTATAAAGGTTTTTATGAAGAATATTTAGATACATGCATACTTAACAAATGCAATTTACAAGCAGCATAAACTTGAACCATGACATAGAGCATAAAAAAAATGCTCAATGTGAATTCCGTTTACGTCCAAGCATTTTATTATTCGACGTCTTAATGTGTCGCCTTATACTTCTTCTCACTTCAACTGGGTCTAATTCATCAAACGTTCTCGTCACACGAATCATTAAATCTTGCTTAGTAGTACCGAAAGTTGCGTACAGTGTGTAATCTGTGTAATGTATTATTTCAAAGTTTTCTGAATTTTATTAGATATATTAGCCGAAAATAAATTCCTATAATTACCGTAAATTCTCTATAAGTTCTTCCTGCATTGTCAGTGAATGTAAAATAAATTTAAAGTATCCAGGTTAAAATAAGCTCCTTCAATATTTTTCATTATCTAATTCATAAATTCCATAATAATATGCATTTATCTGAACACGCGACGTGTAACAAACAATGATTATAACAATAATACTTACTAATAATAATAATAAATTGTTGTGATGTTAATGTCATGGCCCACCAAATAGAAATTATTCGGCCATTTGAAAGCGGTAATAAACAAAACGAGTAATTTAAAAGAAAACTACTGAAGATGGGTATAGGGAATGCTACAGCAAATCGGTATAGAATTTAATTGTACATCCAAAAATAGAAAAATGTACAGGGTGTTCTATTTGAAAAAATTAAGTTTTGCAACATTCAAAATTCTTGGATATGTCACTAGTTTTTAAACACCCTGTATAATGTCACTGAATTTTTTTCTACGTTTTGGTAAAACAATGTTAGTACTTGTTGATTTCAAAGTCGGGGATTTCTGACACTTAAATCAAGTGAGAATTAATCAATTACATACAACAATGTAAATGTCAAAATTTTAACAAAAATCGTAATATCTTAGAAACAGTTGAAGATAGGTATAAGATACCCTAATGGTAATCGTCATAGAATTTTATGGTAAATTCAAAAATATTACAATATATGGGGTGTTCCATTTAAAATAACAAAGTTCGTGGCGACTTCCGGTTAACCGGAAGTGCAAAAAAGGTGAAAATATTTTAGAAAGAAAGTAAGTGCCAAATTGTTGCAAACTCCAATTTTTTTTAGAACTGAGGAATTTCGTTAAGCCGGAAAACTTCTAACCAGCCAGTTCCGTGGAAAACCCTGTATATGTAGCAAGGAAATGCAACGTATTTTCTTTTTTAAAAAAGTCGTCTTTCAAGGAACATAACATTCGTTTTTTTTGCAAGCATATTTTATAAAAATGCTTTTTTAAGATATAACCTTTAATTAATGAAAAACAAATTTAGGTCTTGAAAACAATATTTCACGTCAAAAATGTTGTGTTTAAAGTTGTTTTTTTTCTTAATCAAGATTCCCGAAGCATATTTTCGCCCGTCAAGACTGCAATTTTTAGAATACTCACCTCCCACTCTCGTATCTAGATTTTCTTGAAAAGATGCGACATCGAAAGCCTTAAACAGCGGACGATCAAAACAAAACTCGATCGGACGACTTTCGCTTGTTTTTCCGCCAAGCCCGCCCCCACTCGCTCCGAAAAACAACCGAAAAAAACAACGCACAAGCGAAAACAAACGCGTTTGCTGGCCAACCGGAGGCGCCTTCTCACCGTTTCCGTGTCGGAAGAACCGAAAAATAAAACAAACAGACGTCAAGACGCTAATCGAAGAGAGTCCTATAGGTGCACACACGATAGAGAGGAAGTACGAAGGAGGAAAAAAACAAAGGAATAACGCGACAGTAGCGAAAGATCGCGGCAAGAACAGATGACGCGCTTTCCGTACGGCGGACTGGACGCTCTAAGTTCGATTTTGGAGAAGCGCGATAACAGCCGAATCTCTCGCCTTGATACGCAGGCGTTCGCGAATCCACCACTGGATACTTGGCTGGTTACCGGATGGGTACTGGAAACAGTGGAAACTGTTTACCACGCTTTGTATGATCGCAATGGTTACGAGTTGAGAATGTTTCGGAGGAGGCCGGTCGGTGGTGGTAGGGATTGTCGAGTTGTAGACGATAGAATCATAAAGGGAGATTATGTACGCATGCTTTGGGTCGCTGTACGTGGAGGTATGCAAAGATAATTAGGCCTGTGGGAGTAATGAGTAGGAATATCACTATTCTGGCGGTGTTTGGCCGGCTCGTGGTGGGGTGGCGAAATGACGGTGAAATAGGGTTTGCGCGTAATACAAAGGAGAATTAGGGACTAGACAGAGGGCCTAGATTCGCTCGAAATCCCGACGCGAAACGTTCAGTTATTTATTTTATATTACTTAATCATCTCGTAAGGCCGTGACCGAAATCTCAGTAGTTGCCAGGCTTTCTATTGTTACACAAAATGGTTAATACAAATATTTATTTATTCAATGAATGTGGCACAACACAGTGTTGATACCGGGCATAGTATTAAAGTGGCAGCTAACATAAAATCTGACTATAGTGATATAGTGCAAAATGCATATATTTTATTTTTTGCATATCTTTACATTATAATCTATATGGTAGAGTATTACACTAATTGAAGTTAATTGCGCTAATTAGGGATTGCATGTATTGCATATTTAGGCATTTCTATGCATATTTTTACAAAAGTTGCATATATGCATATTTAAGCTTTTCTCTTATCCTTTTTATTAGTAAAAAATTCCTAGTAATTCCTAATGTAGATCGACAACCGACAATGTCTCAGAACGATAAACCTTTTACATTGTTTCTCTAATACTTTTTCTCAAAAACTGCACGTATTTAATTTCGCCTAGGCAGAAGGGATGTGTAAATACGTTTTATTATTATTAATTCCCAAATAAACTATTCATTCATTGAATATCTTTGAGCTAAACAGCATGTAATTGTGTTACGTTTTTAATACTGTGCGTACATACACAGAAATTCAAAATAATTCCGCTCCTATAGATAGAGGTAGGGTGTAGGTATATGTCGTGTGTTTGTAATGAAGGTTTGAACTAAGTCAGTGTTGGAACATAAGAAAGTAAACGGATCTGTCATAAATAAGGAAAACGTAACCTATATTTGAACTCGCATTATATAAACGACTATGAATTGGTGTTTCTGCTTGTAAAAATGAAATGTAATTAATTCAATTTTACTAAATTATGATTTTACAATTCATACTAACAGGTGTTTAATTAAATTTATTTATTACTTTAAATTATAACATACAATTAGTATAATTATTAAGTGACAAAACTGCATCTCTCAGTTGTTCTATGGTATGCATGCGGTTTCTATATATCCTATTTTTTAGATAGCCGAACATGAAGTAATCTAATGGGGTTAGATCAGGCGATCTTGGCGGCCATCTCTATGCTCTAACGACCCTGTCAGCAAAAAACTGTTGAAGATATTGGCAGATTTGTCGAGCAGTATGTGCTGGAGCATTATCGTGCTGAAAATAACCTGCTTCAAGCTCATTTTCTTGTACCTCTGCAATAAACAATTCCAACATCTGTTGGTAACGTTGGGCTGTTACAGTTTCCTCGAAGAAAATTGGCCCTATTATTCGTTGCCTGAACATAGCTAACCAAACTCCAACTTTTACGGGATGCAATTGCGTTTCTTGAAATTCGTGTGGATTTTCTGCAGACCAGATACAATAGTTTTGTAAATTGATATAGTCCGTTAGATAAAACCAGGCTTCATCCGAGAAAAATGATTTGTTTAGCAAGTCATCGTCCCTTAAATTGTTATTAAACCAATGACAATATTCCAATCGCCTATCGTAATCTATTGGTAATAATTCCTGTACCGTAGAAACTTTATAGGGATGAGAATGTAACTTTCTTTTGACAGCTCATTGCGCTGAAGTGTATGATAAGCCTATAAAATTATAAAATGTAATAAACTATTTCACTTAATGTTAATATTGATTTTTTTACCTGTTTGTTGAACTAATTACCACAGATAAATTCCCTTATTTTCTTACAGTATTCAGAAATACTATTGTTGGTGATATTAGATGTAAATATAAACGATTTGAAAAAAAATTATAAGATAAATAATCGAAAGATACTACAACACGTACGCCAATGTCGCTAAATGTCAAGAAAATTCATTTAATGTATGAAATTTGTATGTAGCTAACTTCGCTCATTAAATTGGTAATAAATATAGATAAAATTTTCCGGAAAACAGTTTTTTTCTTACGACAATCATTTTGAATCACATGGAACAATGAGTATAGTGAACAAAATTTCTTTATAGATTAAGCCATATCGTAAACTGGTACTTAAAGGATGGCGACAAAATTTTTGTCGAACCTGTAATAAACTGATAAGTTTAATTTTACTAAAAGCTTTACAATTGTTTTTAAATTCTTTAACTTTTGATATAAAATGACAATTGTTGTTGTAGGTGTCTTCGTCTTGATCAACACGCTAAAACTCCATCACATATTGGGAAATGTGAAAAACCAAAGCGATCCGCATGTGTGCAGCAATCTATACGTCAATGTGTAGCATCAACTTCACGAAACTCAGAACAAGAAGGATATAATACGGATCTGTGTAACGCATTAATTTCGTCTAACATACCATTAGCAAGATTAAACAATGTTACTTTGAAATCATTTCTGCAAAAATATTGCAAACATAATATACCTGACGAAAGTACCTTACGAAAAAATTATGTCACATCTTGTTACCAGCAAACAATAGCAGAAATTCAACAATTGGTAAGGGATAATTTTATTTATATCATGGTAGATGAAAGTACGGATAAGTGTGGCCGTTATATTGCCCATTTGTTAATAGGAATTCTTCATGAAGATATTGTAAGTAAATCATATTTAATTTATTGTAAAGAACTTCAAAAGACAAATAATGTGACAATTGCTCAATTCGTTCAAGAAGGTTTATCAAATTTCTTTTTACCTGGAAATATACCTTGTGAAAAAATTTTACTAATGTTGTCCGACGCTGCACTATACATGATAAAAGCCGCGCAAAATTTAAAAATTTTTTGTAGTAACATTATTCATACCACTTGTTTAGCTCATGGGTTCAATCGTGTAGCCGAAGACATTAGGAATCATTCCCTTTGATTAATGATTTAATTAGCAATATCATAAAAGTATTTTTAAAAGCACCTTTACGAATCGAATTTTATAAGGAGCGACTTCCCGATGTTAAGTTGCCTCCTGAACCGATTATTACGAGATGGGGTACATGGTTAGAGGGTGCAATTTTTTTCGCCGATAATTTTGAAGGAATAAAAAATGTAATTCTTGAAATCACTGCTGACTGCATTGCTCTAGAAAAACTGTAAAAAGATAGTAACATCAACAGAATTGCCACAAAACCTTTTGTATATTAAGTCAAATTATAGCTTTGTTTCAAATTCCATTCGTAAACTAGAAACGCAAGGGATGTCGCTCTCGGAATCAGTCGAAATAGTAGACGGATTTGATATGCTATGTAAGAAGGTTAAGGGTACAACAGGTAATTCTATATACGATAAATTTAAAAAAGTAATAAATAAAAATGCGGGGTATTTGAAATTGAAGAAAGTTAAGAAAATTTTGGAAGGTGAAACAGTAAACGATTTCGACTTTAATTTTAGTTTAGAATGTATTGCAAAGTTAAAAAATGCACCAATTACATCTGTGGGTGTTGAAAAAAGCTTTTCTATTTCGAAACATATGTATTCTGATAGAAGACAAAACTTTATTTTACACGATTTTGAAAAACATTTAATTATAAATCGTTTTAGAAATATGTTGTGAAAAAATTTTGTGCAATAAAGTTAATGTTTAAATTTCTGCTCTTATGTATTTTATGTAAAAATTTTATTGTCGCATTTTTTTTTAAATATATGCCCTAGGTTTATGCATATTTTCTCAAAAATCGATGCATATATATATATGCGCATATATTCCAGTTTTTCTTTACACATAATCCGGTCTCTAGTGATTAGTGATGAGTTGTTACGAAGCTTCCAAAAAATAATAAAGCCATTTTAAGATACCTATTAGAGATTAATACGAAAAAAAACTTTAAAAAACTATTCTTTAAGTTTTTTTTCACATTTCTTCTAGTCTGTGATGATATAAATATTGATTATTAATTTTTATCAAAATTCATGTAATTAATATAAACAGCAAATCAATAATATTTTGTCAATAATACTTTATTTAAATATTCCATTACAACTTATAAGTATATTAATACAGTAAAAGTAAATACACATTTCTAAATTTCCTTCCGGTATTCGATAAGCAAAACGACTGATAAAACAGAATGAGTCATATGAAGTTATAAACAATGTAATAACTAAACCTGAATATAATATTACATTTCCCTATAATAAGAGCAAAAAAAAACACGCGTGCATCAAGACTATACGCTTTTGTATCTCGCGATGTTGAAGTATTTTTAATCTGTTGATAACTTGCTCCTTTTGAAAGAGGAAGCGCCTATTATAATTAACCTTTTATGAAATTCTAAATTGCTGTTGTTCTCGGTGTTTGTACCTAAATAAGTTTCACAAAGGGAAAATCTTTTGTATTCCCTTGTATAACCCGGAAAAACTTTTAGAAGCTACGTCAAGACGCCGTCAAAGAGATAAACTCTCTTATAAAGACGCCGAAATAAAATAAGTTTATATGAAAATCGCTATCTAGGATAGAAAGTACCTAGATGGTTTTGTGTGAGAGATGAATATAATATAGAAGTTTTTCTATTCCAGAATATAAATGTTTAATCTAACACAGAGCAGGTAGGTATTTATTACGCAAAGTATTTATTTTTAAACGGATGTTTTTTTTTTCTCTTGAGCATTTATCAATGACATCAGGGATTGATTACAATAAAAAGTATTCAGTAATCAATCCCAATACTTTAAAAAGATACATCGTATTTGATATTTTCCAGAAATTTTATTTTAAAACAGGTCATTTACTACCGTACCCAAAAGATATTCATATGTTTAAGATGGTAGTTAACCTAAATGTAATTCAAAGCTACAGGAGTTAATATATATACCGCAGGAGCCATCCAAACTCCAAACAGCTATACTGTAAAAAAATACAGTAATTTTGCCATGGTAAATCAGGAATATTACATGTAATAACGTTGTGAATTTACCACAATAAATCATGTACATTTTGTTTTACAAGATGTAACAAAAATTTAAAAGGAAAATACAGGAAAAAACATGTACAATTTTGAATTTACTCTCAAAATTTACTTAAAAGTGTAAAATTGACATTTTTTTGGGGTATTCAGTGCACTTTAAGTAATGTTACTAGTGAACTATTAATTTTGCTGTAAAAATATGAGGATCTTTTATATTTATTTGTTTTTACTTGAATTTTCGGGTAAAACTATAGATATCATGGAAAATACGAAATTCATACGCCGCAATGTGATTGGTTATTGGATTATTTATCTGTGCGCGTAGGTAATTCTATTCGTTTGTCGAACTCAATCATTGGCTCAATGATATCATGTACGTCACAAACAATCGTAGGTTTCGCGTAAGCGTGTTCATTCTTGATCCCTGGTTGAGCGATTCAGTATGACCTATTAGGTGCTATAAAAGAATTAGATAAGTTACTTGCTCTCTTTATAAAAAATACATATGAAAATTACTTCAGTGGTCGGTAAATATAGAGTTCATATAAATATTACATACGAATTTTACAGTACAATCTTTGAAAAACACATCAGCATGTAAAATTTACTAGGTGGTAGAAATGTTACCTTATGAAGCAAATTTACCTGTAAAATTGTAGGCAACTTTGTTTCCAACGATTTTACATGTAATTTTACTGCAACTTTTTTTACAGTGTAGATACGTTGTTATATGCATGAAGCGCACGCTTCTGTTCGAAGTTGATGTGGCTCCTACAGTATACAGGGTGTTAATAAACTTCTGCATTACGTATCTTTAAAATTTATTGCTAATAAATTTAAATCTTTAAAATTTATTAGCATCATGTAATTAATTATCATAAATTTAAACTAATTGTAAGTAAAAAAATGGTCATTAATTTAGATTATGGGAGTTTTAAATATAATTTAAAATTTAAGTGGGAAAATAACATGTGTTATACCCAAGTTAATTATAAAAAGGAAGAAACTTTATATACAAAAGCAAAACGGCACTATTATTAATACAAACACTCTCAAAATTTTCATTTTCTGTTTAGTATTCATTAAAAGGATCTCCGCCTATAAACAAAAGAACACGAATAATACAGGATGTTTAATATCGTTGTAGGCGGTTCGTCATTCGATTTTAAAACGAAAAGTTCCTAGAAACATATGTCATAAGTAGAGACCGGATTATAGGCAAAGTGCATATATTTTATTTTTTGCATGTCTTGCAATCTATACGTCAATGTGTAGCATCAACTTCACGAAACTCAGAACAAGAAGAATATAACACAGATCTGTGGAACGCATTAATTTCGTCTAACATACCATTAGCAAGATTAAACAATGTTAATTGAAAATCATTCTGCAAAAAATATTGCAAACATAATATACCTGACGAAAGTACCTTACGAAAAAATTATGTCACATCTTATTACCCAGCAATACAATAGCGGAAATTCAACAATTGGTAGGGAATAATTTTATTATATCATAGTAGATGAAAGTACGGATAGTGGTGGCCGTTATATTGCCATTTGTTAATAGGAATTCTTCATGAAGATATTTGTAGGTAAATCATAATTTAATTTATTGTAAACAACTTCAAAAAAACAAATAATGTGACAATTGCCCAATTCGTGTCAAGAAGGTTTATCAAATTTCTTTTTATCTGGAAGTATACTTTGTGAAAAAATTTACTAATGTTTGTCCGACGCTGCACCATACATGATAAAAGCCGCGCAAAATTTTAAATTTGGTTTATAGTAACATTATTCATACCACTTGTTTAGCTCATGGGTTCAATCGTGAGCCGAAGACATTAGGAATCAATTCCCTTTGATTAATGAATTTAATTAGCAATGTGAAAAAAAGTATTTTTAAAAGCACCTTACGAATCCAATTTTATAAGGAGCGACTTTCCCGGTGTTTAAGTTGCCTCCTGAACCGATTATTACGAGATGGGTACATGTTGGAGGCTGCAATTTTTTCGCCGATAATTTTGAAGGACTATAAAAATGTAATTCTTGTAATCACTGCTGACTGCATTGGCTCTAGAAAACTGTAAAAAGATAGTAACATCAACAGAATTGCTACAAAACCTTTTGTATATTTAAGTCAAAATTATAGCTTTGGTTGAAGTTCCATTCGTAAACCTAGAAACACAAGGGATGTCGCTCTCGGAATCAGTCGAAATATTGACGAATTTGAAATGGCCTATGTTCTAATTACGTCATGGCGATGTAATCGTTACTTTTATAGGACGTATAATAGTTGCGTAGTCATAAAAAGGCGGATAGTAGCTGCTACGTAGCTGGAACGTTCCGAAAAAGCAATTTTTACTTCATATGGCATTGCAATTCATTATTACTGCCACTACTACAGCCCACAACAATATTTCAGGTTACTTTCGAAACACCCTGTGTAAGGTTACACCACTGCTTGCCGCATTTCTTTTTTACTGCGCCCCCTTCACGAATACAGTATAGAGTCAATAAATCAATTTAGAAATTCGCTTTGAAAATCGGCGAAGATGTTCCACGAAATATTTATGAAAAAGAAGCATTCCCTTACAAGCAATCAATATCCGTAAACCTTCAAAGATTCAACTAAAAGCTTCACGTTTCCTTTGATGTCAAACACAAACGATGAATCTTTCCTTAATAAAGATATGGTACATTAAGTTATATACATACATACGCAATAAATTGTAAGCATCGAGTTTGTATTGAAATATTTATTGGAGAAAAGTCTGAACAGGGAATAATATTTCTTTTAAATTCGAGGAGGCATGATGTATTGATATTCTGAATAATAACATATTAAATGATCGAGTGGAATACGCATGTGAGAAAATTGTATAATGAGTTTTACGAGTGTGGATTCCTTTATTTCTTTTTGTGATGGTAATATGAAAAATTCCGATAATTACTTTCTTTCGTGTCCCATCATGTTATTATTAATGCAATTACTACAGTAAAACTCGAATTGATAAGCATCAGAATGTGGTAAAAAGAAATTATAACATTCAGTCAACACTACAAATAAGTATACCTAAGATAAAAAAAAGTACTTTTGTATATACACTGCAAGATAGATATTATTTGGTAGATAATATTTGAACACGCGACCTAGATAACTAAATACTACACTTCTCAGTTATGCAAATCAGGTGGAGGAATTGAAATTATTCAATATCTAAAGGAAATGTCAAACGGGTTGAGTTCTTTTTTTTCATTATTTGTATGTGGATCTTTAAAACTATATAAAAATTGCGCATTGGGTTAAATGGAGAAAGATGGGCGTCTTTATAACCCTAATCCTGATAAACCTTTGTTCATTTAAGGAAATGCATGTTGTACCAGATATAGTCAATGACATTACAAGTCTTACACCCAGAAGGAATAATCTGTTTAATTTGATTTTTTGGCATCAGAATGACTATATTTAAAGCAAACTATGGTAAGACTGTGAACTTTTATCTTTATAAACACAGAACCAATTTCTATTAAATTTTTTTGTCTTGAGTTGTAACTGTTCATTCCTATTTCTTATATCAGAAAAGTATAAAAACAGTCGAATATTTCCCACAAACTTTGCTTTTGTGACCAAGACAATTGATTTTGAATTTACAAGGCAAACCCAAATGAGAAGTACATATTATGTCGTTCGACGTAGAATACGGACACTAAAGACATCAGTGACGGAAGTGAATTCATTTACGATAGGAATGACAGTAAATATGTCTGTCAAAGTGACAAGTATCTGTATTTTCGGCTTTGGATTTGTTTTTGTTTTTTTTGGAAGACAAAACAAAAATATCACAACAAAGATGTCTCAACCACTCACCTGCTTTGATAATTTTATTGCTATAATTGTTCAGGGCTTTATTTTAAATTTTGACAGATCCAATTGTTCCAACGTCTCTCCATTCAAAACGTACACTCCTATAAGCTGATATAATAGACTCGTCCCACAATTTCAAGTGCACAAAACGGTGTGTATATGTACTTCTCATTTCACTATACCTATTTTCTAATTGAGATGATGGCTTCAAGAGGTTGGCAATCATGAAGAAGAACGCGTTTTGCTATGTTTCGTGGTCAGTTTATTAAGACGAGAGGATGGTATAAGGGGAGAAAAGAGATCCATGATGATTTGCAATTCCAAGCATTTGGCGGGAAACACACTAACCTCTCAAGCAACTGCTACTTTGCATTGTGGGACCCTTACAAACGCCGTACTGGCAACAAATGCACCTGCTGTAATGTATCCGATCTTCCTTCATCCATGGCTCAGTATTAGAACAGCCCTCAGCTTCCATTACTTACTCCTCCTAAGAATAGTTAGGCTTCTTCAATCAGCAACAGCGAGTCGGAGTGTGAAGAAAATATTGTAGAATCAGATGACATGATCAATGTAGAACGACTTTAGTTAGATCTTGGACTCTCCAAGTCCAATGCTGAGATTTTGACCTCTAAGGCTGAGGACAGTGGAACTTGCTGAATGAAACTGTGCGAGTCGTAGATCAGAGAAAGCGTCATCAAACTTTTTCTAGCTTTCTCACCTATCTAGAATGGGCTCTGGCTTTTGCCACGTGTGACTGGGCTATTTGAGGCAATTGGAATCGCCTATAATCCAAATGAGTGGCGTCTCTTCATTGACAGCTCTTTAAGAAGCCTCAGAGCAGTACTGCTGCATAATGGTAATAACTTTCCATCTCTTCTCCTCAGTGCACCTCAAAGAAGATTACTTTAACATCAAGACCTTGCTGAAAGTTTCGAAGTATGACAAGTATGGGTGGGAGGTCAACGGCAACTTCAAAATGGTGTCATTCCTCATGGATCTGCAAGGTGATTTCAGCAAATTCCCATGTTATCTTTGTCTTTGGGACAGCAGGGACACCAATGCACACTACAACAAGCGCGACTGGCAACAGAGGACAGAGCTTTCTATAGGGAAAAACAATATCAAATGAGAGCCACTGGTAGACCCATAGTTAGTAGTGTTACATAGTGTAATCTTAGTCTTTTGTGAAGAAACATGTTTATAAGAGCTGACTATACGCGTCCTTCTACAAGTGTTAAGTGAAGCGGCGCATAGAATGAAGGCGCTCTAGACGCGAACGCAACGCCGAGAAATGTCAAATGTCGTACAGCTGCTCACATTAGGCGCGAACAACGTCAGAAATCTAACCTCTCCGCCACTAACAACAGCGGTTTGTTTGACAGTGTATATACGCTCACTATTTGGCAACTTGGGTTATCGCTTTAACGCAATTTTCTTCTGATTATGCAGTGGCGGCTCGTGAGTTATGAAAGAGGGTAGGCACAAAATAATCCATTCTCCTATTTTTCACGTCTATGATTTTGTTGTAAAAATGCGTTCAGTCGATCTTCTGATATTGTGCTTCTCAGAAAAGTTGTAATGTGTTTGAGGGTGGAAAAACATCGTTCACATACTGCTGTCGACGTGGGGGTTGTACAAATAATATCCAACAGTTTGTATGTTTCCGTCAAAACTTTTTTTAGGTTGTTGTCTGTTATGAACACTAAAAGTGGCAGAACACCACCTACATCTACGTCACACATGTCATTGCGCTCACAAAATAAAATAATGCACTGAATTACATGCGAATTCCTTTCTGTGTTTATCTTGGTGGTTGGGTGGGCACGTGCCCTTGTGCTCTTCAGTACCAGCCGCCACTGTCATTATCTGAACCGGAACATTAAAAGTAAACATGCAGGAAGACGATGGTAGGTTAGACCCTCAAATTTAGAAAGAAATATTTTTCAACGACTTATCTAAGATTGAAAAAAATGGATCCCGAACCATACCGAGCAGTTCTTCAAACATACAAGAACGAGTACTGGGTGGAGATGGTGTAAGATTATTAGAAGCTGAATTAAAAAAACATTCCATAAGAAAATTTCTTGCGATAATCTGTTGCTCTGGAAAACGTTTTTGTATGCGGACTTTGTATCACCGCATACCAGTGCGATTAATTTTTTATTAATGCAGCTCATTTATATACAGTGAGGTCGTAAATTGTGCTCCCCTCTCCTCTCCCCTCTTCATAACTTTTGAAAGGCATGTGATAGAGTAATGAAACAAAAACCAGGTGAAATTAGAGACAATTTGTGATTTTTTGCCTATAGAGATACGCACATAATGGCTTCTGATGTAAAATATAGGGCGTAGCTATCCTTAAAATTTTAAATGGGAAATAATTTCATGTAGAAGCTCATTTGGAAGATATTTCTATTACTTTTACGACAATGCAAACAGTTGTACGATTTTCAAAATTTTTACCAACTTATCCAAGGTTAATTATTGAGATACCTACGTTACTTTTTCGATAACCCTCGTATACACTTTTTGGGTATAATCTGTAATTACAGAAATCTGTAACATAGACATCCACACACACGACACATACACTAACAGATAAGATACGGTTGCTGAAATTTTGCAAAAACCTCATATTGTAAAATATGTCATATTTTACAGCAATCGTTTCGTAAGTAACGTAAACCATAACATGAATACGAGGGCTATCGAAAAAGCTATAGGAAATTATAAAAAATGTCGATTGGAAAGCTTTTGTTGAGGTGTGATTCAAGAAGGAACAAAGATGTGCACGCTAGATGGGATTGTAGATGATCTGATTGAACCATTCATTATTTCTGTTGGTGCCGATATAGTGACAGTGATACTTTACCAGACATTTCAGACCCAGAATAGATAATCTTTATTGCGTTTACTTTATGTATGTAGCGAGCAGACAAAAAGGTTTCTCACATATTTAATTTCTTTTTTCTTGGTTCTTAGGTCGTCAATATTAAAAACATGAATGAATACGACGTTTCGTTTTATTGAAAAGCTTTTTCAAGTATATAAATAAATGTAAAAAGTGTAAATTATAAATAAAATGTTTTTGTTTGACAATGACAAAACAATTTGTCATTTATTAAACATGCAATATTTGGAAAACTAGATGCTGCGCATCTAGGAGTTGAGGAAGGTGGTACTTGAGGAAAGTGGTTTTTTGAAATCGGTCCCCATTCACTTGAGAATCATCTTGTATAATGTGCAATATGTTTTAAGTAGTTTTCTTTTGTTTTTACTTTTGGAACATACTGTATAGTCGAAAATATGTTTAGGTTATGCAGCATTCAATCCTATTACCTTTGTAGAAAAGATTTTTTTCCTAAAAGCAAAAATAGAGCTATAATGAAAAAACCCAGTCGTGCTGAACACCCCGTATATTTAATAATATTTTCAACTTATGCACTATTGAATTCTATAACACTTTTGTAGAAAAGATTTTTTCCTAAAAGCAAAAATAGAGCTATAATGAAAAAAACCCAGTCTTTCTGAACACCCCGTATATTTAAAAATATGTTTAACTTATGCACTATTGAATTCTATAACACTTTTGTAGAAAAGATTTTTTTCCTAAAAACAAAAATAGAGCTATGATAAAAAGTTTTTGTTTGACATTGACAAAACAATTTGTCATTTATTAAACATGCAATATTTAGATAATAGAATAAAAGGATACAAATATAATAAAAACCTTACAGCTTTAAAAAAAACATGAAATAACTCAAAATCATACCTTTGATTTCAACAACGTAACAATTTTAAACAAAGAACAAAATTTAAAAACCCGTAATATACTTGAAATAATTCAAATTTATAAACATAAAATGCCAGTCAATGATAAAACCGATATACAATATTTCACAAAATTATATAATTTAATTTTATAACTATAAATACAATATTTTTAAAGAACTATTTAATTACAAAATTCAAAAACAAATAATGAAAACATCCTATTTTAAAACACAATCTTTAAATAAAACATAATAATATATTCAAAATCATAGTAAACAAAACAATTTGTCATTTATTAAACAAAAACATTTTATTTATAATTTACACATTTTACATTTATTTATAAACTTGAAAAAGCTTTTCATTAAAGCGAAACGTCGTATTCATTCACGTTTTTAATATTGACGACCTAAAAACCAAGAAAAAAGAAATTAAATATTATATACATGGTCAAGATTTGAAGCTTTAAAGGTTTCTCACTAGACGTGAGCTTTTAATAATTTACTACACACAATTTCATTCGGGAATGAATGTGTAATTTATTGGGGATTAAGTCCAGCTGTGTATCGAGTATTTCTTTCACAGAAGAGAATTACAAGTTCAGTTCTTGCTATTACATTTTTTGAATCATGTAGAACTGCCTTCAAAGAACACGATTTATTAACTTTAATTTGTATTTACATATGAATCACGTTTGTATATTTATAAAAATAAAAGCCATTTTAACCCACAACTTATTTCATGAATATTCAACTAGAATTAACGATCATTTTCATTTGCTTTTGCCTCTAACATGAGTATCAAAACGTTGTGTGACATTTACAGGCTTTAAAAATATTTCAAATTTACCGCCAGAATGACCTAGTGATTTATCTGGTAATGTTTACAGTGTAAATATGGCTTTTTAGTTTAAAAACAGACTATTATTATATATTATGTACGAAAGATCAACATATTTTATCTTGTGTTATATCCAAAAAATATTACGAACAAAAGATATCGCTATATATGCTTTTGCAACAATTTATTTATACACGTGCCGTATAGCTATCAAGTACTACGTAAATAATGCAAACAATGCAACCGACGCAACGTTTGAAACAGCAATTATCACCTCCAATACTCGACACCATAACTTGTAAGTAATACTCGTTACTCCATCAAAGGGCTTTTGTCCGGGTTCGGACCCCAACCCCATTAAGCAGTTCGACGTCGAGATCCTCACAAACAACCCTTATTTTCCACTCCAGCAAACTTTACTGTCACTTCCTGACGTACCATCGTAAATTTTCGATGAGTTTTTTATCGCCCTAACTGAAGTAGGGATGACAGGATACCCCTAATGTAGTTCGGGATTTAATTACTTAGTAAATTAGGTTTGGAAGGGCAAGTTATTGTCGCAACCAGTCTGATATTTAGTTTTTTTATCGCTGGATATTTTTAAATATGTGTCCAATTTATACTTAAATGTTGCGTAATATACAAACCACCGCACTTAATATAAAATAAAAATGTTATCATGTTTTATTTTTAATAAACATATATTATAAAATATTGTAAAATTAATATTATAATATTATCTCACACATTAAACACAGACATATTTATAATTCTTTTTCATTTACTTTTTTTCAATCACAAAGAAAGAATTTAATTAAAGGCCCACCTTGGGCGCCAAACTTATTATTGGGTATTGTTCTTTCTCGGGATTGTAGTTTAAAGTGATTGTTTACGACCACAGGGAAATCTTATATAACTCAAAAGAAAACTAATACAATTCATACCCCACCTTGGGCGCCAGAGAGATCTGCTTTTTTCTCGAGATTGCGTGCACAAAGAAACCTAACATAATTCAAAAGAGAACTAATGTAATTGGGGTTCCATCTTAGGCGCCAAACTTGCTGGAGAAAAACTTGTAAAGAAGTGTTATTCTTCTTAGGAATTGTAGTTTAAAATGATTGTTTACAATCACGAATAAAACTGATGTAATTCAAAAGAAAACTAATTAAAAACGTAATTCAGCCCCAGCTTGGGCGCCGAACTTGTAAAGGGATGTTTCTTTTTAGGAATTGTAGTTTAAAGTGATTGTTTACAATCATAAGTAAAACTAATGTAATTCAAAAGAAAACTAATTAAAAAACGCAATTCAGCTCCAGCTTGGGCGCCGAACTTGTTAGGGAATGTTATTCTCTCTCGAGATTATAGTTTAAAGTAGTTATTGCGATCACAAAGAACACAAATAGTTTAGGCCCCACCTTGGCCAAACTTGTAAAGGGGTGTTATTCTTTCTAGGAATTGTAGTTTAAAATGAATGTTTACAATCACGAATGAAAATAGTGTAATTCAAAAGAAACTAATTAAAAGCGTAATCCAGCCCAGCTGGGGCGCCAAAATTGTTTGGGACTATTTTTCTTCTGAGATTGTAGTTTAAAGTGGTTATTTATGATCACAAAGAAAACTAATATAATTTAGCCCCACCTTGGGTGCAAACTTGTAAAGGGTGTTATTCTTTGTAGGAATTGTAGCTTAAATGAATGTTTACAATCATAAATAAAACTAATGTAACTCAAAGGGAAAATAATTAAAAGACGTAATTCAGCCCCAGCTTGGGCGCCGAACTTGTTAGGGAATGTTATTCTTTCTCGAGATTATAGTTTAAAGTAGTTATTTGCGATCACAAAGAACACAAATATAGTTTAGGCCCCACCTTGGGCGCCAAACTTGTAAAGGGGTGTTATTCTTTCTAGGAATTGTAGTTTAAAATGAATGTTTACAATCACGAATGAAAATAGTGTAATTCAAAAGAAAACTAATTAAAAGCGTAATCCAGCCCCAGCTGGAGTGCCAAAATTGTTTGGGACTATTATTCCTTCTTGAGATTGTAGTTTAAAGTGGTTATTTATGATCACAAGAAAACTAATATAATTTAGGCCCCACCTTGGGTGCCAAACTTGTAAAGGGGTGTTATTCTTTCTAGGAACTGTAGCTTAAAATGAATGTTTACAATCATAAATAAAACTAATGTAACTCAAAGAAAATAATTAAAAACGTAATTCAGCCCAGCTTGGGCGCTAAACTTGTTAGGGAATGTTATTCTTCTCGAGATTGTAGTTTAAAGTAGTTATTTGCGATCACAAAGAACACTAATATAATTTAGGTCCCCACCTTGGCCGCCAAACTTGTAAAGGGGTGTTATTCTTTCTAGGAATTGTAGTTTAAAATGAATGTTTACAATCACGAATGAAAATAGTGTAATTCAAAAAAAAACTAATTAAAAGCGTAATCCAGCCCCAGTTGGGGCGCCAAAATTGTTTGGGACTATTATTCCTTCTTGAGATTGTAGTTTAAAGTGGTTATTTATGATCACAAAGAAAACTAATATAATTTAGGCCCCACCTTGGCTGCCAAACTTGTAAAGGGGTGTTATTCTTTCTAGGAACTGTAATTTAAAATGAATGTTTACAATCATAAATAAAACTAATGTAATTCAAAAGAAAACTAATTAAAAAACCTAATTCAGCCCCAGCTTGGGCGCCGAACTTGTTAGGGAATGTTATTCTTTCTCGAGATTATAGTTTAAAGTAGTTAGTTGCGATCACAAAGAACACAAATATAGTTTAGGCCCAACCTTGGGCGCCAAACTTGTAAAGGGGTGTTATTCTTTCTAAGAATTGTAGTTTAAAATGAATGTTTACAATCATAAATAAAACTAATGTAACTCAAAAGAAAAATAATTAAAAAACGTAATTCAGCCCCAGCTTGGGCGCTAAACTTGTTAGGGAATGTTATTCTTTCTCGGATTGTAGTTTAAAGTAGTTATTTGCGATCACAAGAACACTAATATAATTTAGGTCCTCACCTTGGCCGCCAAACTTGTAAAGGGGTGTTATTCTTTCTAGAAATTGTAGTTTAAAATGATTGTTTACAATCACAAATGAAACTAATGTAATTCAAAAGAAAACTAATTAAAAAACCTAATTCAGCCCCAGCTTGGGCGCCGAACTTGTTAGGGAATGTTATTCTTTCTCGAGATTATAGTTTAAAGTAGTTAGTTGCGATCACAAAGAACACAAATATGGTTTAGGCCCCACCTTGGGCGCCAAACTTGTAAAGGGGTGTTATTCTTTCTAAGAATTGTAGTTTAAAATGAATGTTTACAATCACGAATGAAAATAGTGTAATTCAAAAGAAAACTAATTAAAAGCGTAATCCAGCCCCAGCTGGGGCGCCAAAATTGTTTGGGACTATTATTCCTTCTTGAGATTGTAGTTTAAAGTGGTTATTTATGATCACAAAGAAAACTAATATAATTTAGGCCCCACCTTGGGTGCCAAACTTGTAAAGGGGTGTTATTCTTTCTAGGAACTGTAGCTTAAAATGAATGTTTACAATCATAAATAAAACTAATGTAACTCAAAAGAAAAATAATTAAAAAACGTAATTCAGCCCCAGCTTGGGCGCTAAACTTGTTAGGGAATGTTATTCTTCCTCGAGATTGTAGTTTAAAGTAGTTATTTGCGATCACAAAGAACACTAATATAATTTAGGTCCCCACCTTGGCCGCCAAACTTGTAAAGGGGTGTTATTCTTTCTAGAAATTGTAGTTTAAAATGATTGTTTACAATCACAAATGAAACTAATGTAATTCAAAAGAAAACTAATTAAAAAACGTAATTCAGCCCCAGCTTGGGCGCCGAACTTGTTAGAGAATGTTAGTCTTTCCCGAGATTGTGGTTTAAAGTAGTTATTTGCGATCATAAAGAAAACTAATATAATTTAGCCCCACCTTGGGCGCCAAACTTGTAAAGGTGTGTTATTCTTTCTAGGAATTGTAGTTTAAAATGAATGTTTACAATCACAAATGCAAATAATGTAATTCAAAAGAAAATTAATTAAAAACGTAATTCAGCCCCAGCTTGGGCGCCAAAC
Organism: Protaetia brevitarsis; assembly: GCA_004143645.1. Lineage (NCBI taxonomy): Eukaryota > Metazoa > Arthropoda > Insecta > Coleoptera > Scarabaeidae > Protaetia > Protaetia brevitarsis. The sequence continues at coordinate 319,931 of RXPK01000282.1, read as the reverse complement.
TTGTTAGGGAATGTTACTCTTCCTCAAGATTGTAATTTAAAGTGATTGTTTAACATCACATAGAAAACTAAGATAACTTAGGCCCCAGCTTGGGCCCCAAACTTATTAGGGGTTGTTATTCTTTCTCGAGATTGTAGTTGAAAATGATTGTTTCGGACACAAAGAAATTGAGATAAAAGTGTCCTCATTGGGCGCAAACTCGAAAGGAATGTTGTTCTGACACACTCTGCGCTCTTGACATATAGCACTACTTTATTTTTTTCACCATTTGTCCCCTATTTTGATTTGTTGCAAATATTTGAATAATAATAATAATTGAATACATTTTTGAATTTATTTTTCAAATAAAATTTATTCAATATCAGATACATAGGAATCCAGCAGATCCTTAATTTTAATAAAAAATTTAAATTGGTATCACTGTTACCCCATGTCGTTTTCACACGTCAACATCTCGATAAAGAATTAAATTTTGTTTTTCTGAATGTACCCCAGCCCCCCTTCCTCTCCTTCCACCCCTGCTGATTTTACTGGACTGTTCCGTATTTCAAAAAATTAAAAATGACAATATTGATTTTCACTCAATGACAACTTTTTTTAGAGGACACATTTCTTAAGGGAATATTTAAGGGAGTATTTTTAATAGTTACTTATTTATTAAAATTTAGTCTTGTAGATGAACAGGAATTTTATCTAATTTTTTTTTCAAATAAACATACATATTTTTCTTAATTTTTATAATTTTTCAATCTTCAGCATTATTTACCCACATAGCCAAATTTAAATTTCCCGCGATTATTCTTAATAACTTCAACGTTAAAACATAAAATTACCTACCATTTTGTATTACATTACTAGTTATTTTAATGCGTTTACGTTGAAGTCACTAAAAATAGTGGAGGGAAATTTAAATTTGGCTATTAGGGTGGTGATAACCTCAAAACTGGGAACTAATACGAATCCCAAATAACCAATTTTAAGTGTTAATTTACCGTAATATATTTAGTAACGTCAATGTTGAAACATGAAATGACCCTACTATTCTTCTATACTCATTTTAATACTTTCCCGTTGAATTCACTAATAATAACGACAGGAAATCTAAATTTAGTTACTTGGGAATTAATTGCGTTCAATACTTGTAATTTAATGTAATGTAATTTTCAAATATGTGCAATTTTTGGGGGAACAAAGTGCTTAATTAAGGGATATTTGGGACACCATCTAGTGGAAAGTACTAGTGATGAGCGAAACTGTGATTCTTAAATCACGTTGTGAGTCGTGAAAGTGATTTACAAATCACGGTGATTATAAACGGTGATTGCGATCACTGTATTGACTCATCGATATCAAGCTTTTCTCAACAATTTGTGAACAGGTTAAGACACTGACGTAATAGCTCCGGCTATCCGGGTTATCATTCATTTGCTGTGCGCAGTCGCGCCTCGCCGTTGATCGTTACCGCAATCACGAATCACGAATCACTGCTTTCAGAATATTCCACTCACGGTCGTGATCCGTGATTCTCCAATCACTGTGAAAGAATCACAGTTCGTGAAATATCGCTCATCACTAGAAAGTACTTTCTGGTGATTGGCAACGCTGCTGCTAACGCGTAAAGCAATGTTGTGTAGCTATTTACAAAGAATAGCTGTTATACAAAGTAATATCGTTTTAAATATAAAAAGGAATCATAAATTTAAAACTCAATTACCTTCGGTTTGTTTTCCAAATATTAATTAGTCAATTAAAAATGTTGTTTGCAGAATTTTACTTGAAAATGTTGAGAGCACAGCAACATAACCTCATAATTAATAAAATATGTGGAAAGGAAACGTTATATTTACCGAATTAAACCCATAAAAAATAAAGCAAATATGTATTTTATTTTAATTAATATTTTTATGCCCTTCGGGTAGAATTTTTAACGTGTACAATATTATCAAAAAAATAAATATGGAGTAAAATTACCATATTATATGTTATGTTAATTCTAAATCACCGGAAAATAACAAAATCTGCTCGTGAATTTCCTCGTATTTTACAAGTATAATTCTAGCTCTATATAAACACAGTGGTACCGCATTTATTTGCACCCAATTAACTGGGGGAAACAAGCCCCTAAGGCGCGGAAATATCCTACGTAATATTTGTACAATCAGTGAAGGTAAAAACAGATCGATAGGCAAGCAGGTATACATATAGGATAAGGAAGGCCTCCTCTCTAAACAAAAAAATCCGGAATTATTTCTATATTACTCAAACAAAATGAAAATAACGAGAAGGAAGCTGTGGAAAATAAACTTATTCTCTGCGAGCACATTCCGAATATATATGAAACGAAAAAGAAAACAAAAAGGGTCATCGTAAAAACGAATGAGAGAATTTCCATTCTGAAACACCTCACCTCACGACTTCTATTCCCCGTGATAAAGTTTGAGTTTTCTCAACTTTTTTTTACGATGCAAAGGACATCGTAAGAAACCCCTTACGTAGTATTCTAAAAATATCCTGAAGAAAAATGCGTATTTCCGCGTAACAAACGGGCGAAGGAAAAAGTTAATTGAATATTTGCATGCCTTTCATCGCCTAACATAATTGGGATTCCGTTGTATAATAAAAGTATAAATAAAAAATAATACGCTGCGCAAAATACGAGTCTTTTTTAGCCTGTAATCCCGTCATGCTTCCGAATAGCCTGGAAACTGGGTAACAGAGATGTTTTGTACATACGAAGCGTAAAAACGCTTTCCAGCTTAACAAGGAAAGTATTTTAAAACACTTTTAATGCCATTGGGATGTAGGCGGTTATTTCATGAAAAACGGGTGAATTAAAGTAGATATGTTATTAAGTTCTTAACCAGCTTCACGCAGAAGGAATTCAATAATTATTTCTTTTCTGTTGTACATTCTAAAAAATAATTTCATTTAAGCCATTATACCTAGGTAGGTATCTGCTATGTATCGGAAATTAAACATGCTTTATTATGGGTAAAACGGAATAATTAATTGATTTTTAAAGGTGATAAATAATAAATAAGGCTTAATTTAATTATATTTGACTCTTTTTACTTTTAGATACTCGTCTATTTCATTAATTGATAACTTCAAACGAAAATATACACAAAAGCATAAACATATTGCGCCATCTTCCAAATGACAGCTGAATTATCACCTCATTGCCAATGAGAAAATAAATTTAAAATCAAGTTTTTAATTAGAATTTACACATAATCGATTATCATCATTAATTGCTGCTTATTCACTTATCTTGCTTTATAAAATACGCATTATAAAACTTTAATTCAAAGTAATCTAGTCGAGTTACGCACCTCGTACAAAGTTTTTCTTTCGTACATAAACAAATAAGAATTAAAAAAAAGTTAAATGTTAATCCCGTCCGAATTTATCAAGAAAATTGATTGATTCCAACGATCAGCCGGATCAGTAAATATAAAATCATCACAGAAGTAAATTTTCGCGTTATTTCACGGCTATTTTTGTGGTTATTTTCATCCAAGTGACATTTCTCGTCCAATTCGATTCCCAAGGAATCGTGGAAGAAATGAACGTGTTGTGAAAAATGGCGTTTTTCTCAAGGAAAAAATGATCTAAACATGCATTTTCCGGCCGTCCTCATCGTATTCTCATCCCTGATATTAATATCTAACTGTGAGTTTTTGCTTTGACATTTTACCACTATAAAATGCAGGTTTTAAATCGCATAAATTCGTTCCTTGTTCAGGTGATATAACGTTGCAAATAATTAGGAATACCGAGGAGAATTACACGCCGGTCGAAAATGCCGTCAGTGAAAAGGCCGGTACGAATTTGACATTGAGTTGCGAGCTCTTATCTGATGTCAATGATAATCACATTATTGATGATCAAATCACCTGGGAGAAGGCCTCGTCTCAAATCAGGTAGGATTCGCCATCATTTTCATTAATTGCAGATTAAAGTAAATACGCATTTGACAGCTTGAAAAGCCGGCATGACTTAGAGCAGCTAACTAAGTCCACAAAGACTTATTACTCCTTAGTAAAACCGTCCGACACAAATAAGGCAGTGAAGAACTTCCTCCCGCTCAAATTGGAGGATACCGGCATGTATTTTTGCATCAGCTTTAAATATAAACAATTTAAAAGTGTTTATATAAATGTTGGTAACGATACCAAGTTACGATCATACAAAGGTGGCTTTAACTTTCCTATAGCTGAGGAATGCAGCTCGAAGATGTTCCAGTGCACCGTGAATGGTGTCTGCATAAATCAGATTTACGTCTGTGATGGCAGGAAGGATTGTCCAGATGGTTCGGATGAAAGTGTTGAGAAGTGTAATGGAGATCCTTGCTTAGGTATTTATAGCATGTTTTTTTTGTTTTTAGTTATATTATCAGGGGGTAAGAGTTCTGTGTATTGTTGATTTAGTGCTTTATATGCATATTAACAGGAAGCTTATAGTTTGCTGGAGAGCCTATTCCTTTTTTTCCAGAATGAATAGGAAGTATTAAAAAATCAGTGTAAAAAGTGCTATTTCTAGGTTATGTGCAAGTATTTTTGGCGTTTCAGACGATTGGCCATAGTGCTGCAAACTTAAAGTTATTAAAAGTAACCAATGAGTGTGTCATGCCAGTTTTGAGGCTGGCGGTGCTAAATACCGTATAAAATACGCATTTTTCTGAAATTAAAACGTTTAAAAGTTACTATTGTAACCTCGGTGTGTGATGTGTTTCTTTACGATCTCAAAGTTGTATACATTTTCGCTATTTTTGTGCAGATAACTTATTAAATGGAATAATTAAGTAACAAAACTCTTAAGGTTGGGAATAGCGCCATCTAGTGCATTTCTTGAACTGTAATGCTTGGCATTAAAGCAAACGTGGTTATTACAAATTATGACGCTTAAAATAGCCCTAAATGCTTCTTCAAACAATCGAAATTCGTTAATATGTTTGAATAGTTTAAATAATTCTTTTTTTAGATTGAGATTGTAAATCATTAAAGTTAATATTGTAACATTTTCGGGGTTTAAATAATCACACCGGCGATATATTTAATAAAAAGTATTTATTTCAACACATAAAGTCTATGAAAATAAAATTACACTACTTAAATCACTAATAATAAATAACTAAACACTACTAAAAGCACTTGTTAAATTAATTCTCTTAAATGCTACTATTTATATTTACTAATTTATTCATATTCACCAATTTATATTCACCGTTCTGGATTAACTGGGAGTTTTCCTGAAATTTCGAGTAAATTCGCACTGGAAATATCCATGGCAAGCTGATGCATTATAAATTACCGCCCTCTATGAGCAGTTTCATGATCTCCGCTCCAAAGAGGTGGCGCCATCTGCCGACGCGGTGGGAAATTTCAAATTTTAAAATATACTGGACAATGTACAAAACACCTGATTTTCTTCTTACATTGTGTTTCATTTTACTAGATTTCTTTAGCTTCTTAAATCTATTAAATTAGAAGCGTTAATTGGCAATGGTTCTGTACAATAGATGACAGCAAAAATTTTACAATATCTTTTTAAATAGGAATTCAGTTTTATCAATTATTATTTAAATATTTTTTTTAAAATTAGATTCTTTTTTACTTAATTATTTATTATTGAAAATTTAATAGCTTAATTATTTAATATTATTAAAAGTTGTCACAAATTAAACACTTCTTTATAGTTAACAGCGTTTTTAGTATGTAGAATATTTCTTTGACAATTCTCTTTTGGTCATTCGTTTCTTGTTCTGAAATTATCGCTTCGGTAAATATGGAGAATAAAAATGTCATCCATAATAGGTGGGTTGACATTTAAAAAAAGAAAAATGACGTCATCACTATATCGCTTTGTATATCCAGATGTTATATCTAAAAACTCTGAATTAAAAATAAAAACTGTTCACCATAACAGAGATCCATGAATGATCATGGGTATGACCACATCATATTAGGTGTTAAGCCCCATGTTTATCATTAGGTCTAGAGTTGTTCATTTTCAAGATCAGTGTTGCCTTTTTTAATACAATTGTATTTTTCTAGTAGATTTTGAGCCTTTCTGGTACGTCAGTACGCCTTTGCCGAATCTAGTACATTTTAAAATATACTAATGGATGCCTAAATGTTTACCTAAATGTGAATTTTTAATTTTTTTTTTTCTTTCAAAGTTTTAAAAAATTCTAGGGCATTCTGTTTTAGGAACTTTTCAAATTCACGACCTTGAGGTTACCTTATTTTCTCAATGTGTTTGAACATCCGTAAAAACTATTATTGAACATTAAAATTTTATATTAAACGGTAACTCTTAGTTGAAAAATCCCGCATTTGTATTCATGGTGACAACTTTATAAAACTTAACGAATCTAGAGTACAATTTCATGTAATCTAAGACAATTTCTTGTAATCTGCTAGTACAACAAAAAAAATCGAAACGGCAACACTGTTCAAGATATCTTTGATTTTCTTAAAATTATGTCACTTACATCCTTTGAGAGAAACGCGTGCAATTTCATTACCAGGCAGAATGTACAAGTGAACCAAATTTTGAAGTATCTAATACCCCCACCTTAAAAATTAATTCTTTTTTGGAAAACATTATTTTACACAAATATCTTAATAACTTCCATTAAACACGTTTAAATGATAAGAAAAAAAACTACTATTATTATAAAATCGCCAATAGCTAAAATTATAAGTAGAACTAGAATAATTTTTAATCGCTGTGTATTATTTAGCCAAAACGTATTATTTTTTCGGTTCTAATTTGTTGGATAATGGCTGGGAATTAGGCTCGCCATTAAATTGATTTAAAAATTTTATGTAGATCACAGCAGGTAAATTATTTGAAGTGGGTCGCTTCAATTCAAAAGTGCCCTGCATAAACATATAAGTAAATAAAAATCATAAATATTACTTCTCGAACGCACCTTGTATATACACGGTGGGCCATCACATTCAACTCGCGTCGGTTTATATATATAAAAGTATATATATAAAAGTGGTAACATAAATTGTTTTTGTTAAGGGTTATACGGATTCAGGACCATATTTAAAAATTATTTTGAAGTATAATAATAATAATAATATTTACTCATTAATGACACAATTGTATCTCACATACAGAATGACTCAAAGAAAAGTTACACACCAAAGTTTCCAAGAATTAAATGGAACACCGTGTATATTATGACATATTTTGATAGCACGGACTAAATAAAGGCAAGTTAGTGTTAGGTTTTCTATACCTAACACTAAAAATGTAGACCAAAATTTAAGAGACATGCTTGTCATGCATATTTAAGCTGGATATTTTAAACTGTATTTATTTTTTTAACTAAAGCATTAGACTTAATAATAAAATAAAAGTAATGCAAAAAATTATACAGGGTGAGCAAAAACATACTTTTAATTTTCGCTATCTTTAAAGGCAAGTAACTTCTTATTTTAAATGGAACATCCTGTATTTATTACTTTATTTAGATTCTAATTTTAACGGTCTTTAAGATTGTATTGATGCTTCCTATACCTATCTCTTACAGTTTCTTAGTAATTTTGAATTTTCTTTTTTAAATATTCATTCCTAAACTTAATTACTAAGTTGCCTTTATTTAGTCTCGATGCCGCCAGTTATATATACAAAGAAAAGAATAATATTGCCACTAACGCTACCTATCATGAATATTATACTAGGAGAAGAGACGATTTCCATTTGCCGGCATGCTCCATGGTTCTCGTTAGCCAAAGTGTACACATTAAAGGAATCAAAACATTTAACCGCCTACCACAAGCAATAAAGAACTCTAAATCCTACTCCGTATTTAGAACCAGGTTAAAATCCTACCTCTCTGAGCGTCTTTATTATTCTCTAAATGATTTCTTTTTATAAATACTTTTTTTTTATGCAGTGTTACTTATTTTGCACAAGAGAATTATGTTATTTTGTTTTTGTTAATGTTAATTATCTAATTCAGTATGTTTATTTATTTTATATTAATATTATTTTTTGATTTGACATATTATACACACCATTGTGTCATTAATAATAAAGATTCTATTCTATTCTATTCTAGTTTGTACTATCAAAATATGTCATATAATATACAGGGTGTTCCGTTTAATTTTTGGAAACTTTGGTGTGTAACTATTCTTTGTGCTCCTTCTTAACCTGTATAACTTTTAACAAAAAAAAAATGAAAATATGTTACCAGTTTTCGTATGTATATAAACCGACGCGAATGTGGTGGCCCACCCTGTATAATTCAATATATGAGGGTCGTCCAATAAGTTCAAAATAATTCCCATTTTGAAAATATTTGAGGTGGTTCCTTTCAATTGAAATACCCTGTATTTGAATTTGTGATAATTAATCTTCCGACTTACCTTTTCTTTGCTAAATAAATATTTCTAATCCCGTTTTAGATAAGTTACCGTGCGAGGACGGTAGATGCATCCCCCACTATTGGTGTTGCGATCGCCACCACGATCCGAATTGCAACGTCACGTACCGCCCGACTTGTTGTCAGCAATTATCCGATCGTAAGTTTTAAAAACAGAAAAAATTAAATTCCCCACATTAAAAATACACACTTCCAGCTTACGACGAACTGGAATACGGATACGTTCCGTACAATATGACCCAGGAGAAAGCGCCCGGTTCGCGTTACCTATTCATATCCTTCTGCATCCTCGCCACGATCCTAGCCATCATTCTGATGATCCTGATCGTCTCGAAGATCTTTCATTTTCACCAACAAAACCGCGTGCGGTCATCCGCGCACCAACATCTCGCAGCTAGACGATTTGACCTGTAGGCAGTATCGTAACGATTTGACGCCGTTCCGTACGAACTTCCTGGGCGGAGCGTATCGGAATCGCCTGATTCTGAGCAACGTGCGCTACGTGGGAAATTGCGACGACGTTTTGGAGCCGGTCGGTGAGGTTTCCGATCCGTTGCTATCGCCCGGATCTCCCCCAGGTAGGAATCTCTGTCGTACTTACGCGCAAGAGGAACAACCTCCGTCCTATTCCGAAGTGGTACAGGGTCAATGCGAACCCCCACCACCGTACACGAGTCGGGAATGTTTGAATATTCACGAGGAGAGACAGACGCCGGCTGTTTAGCGAAAACTAACGGTATTATTCGAAAGTTACGATGTGACGATGTATAGGAGGAGAAAAGTGCAATAATTACTGTTTGAAATTTAAATTAGAGAAGTAAGGTTTGTTTAGGTAAGAATAACATATCAATCATCTTTTTTTTTTAGGAAAAAAAAAATTAGATTTTATCTCTCACAAATTTTATTAACTATTAAGAAAAAAAAAATAAAAGAAAGATATTACGAATTCTGTGATCTTCGACATAAATTAAAACGCATAAATTTAAAACATCGATTGTGTATTAATTAAATTATGTTTTAACTGATTTTGGTTTAACGTTCACACCTCATATCTTATGCCTTACAAAGGCTCTACTCCGATAAGCCATTAAAAAGTGTCCCAAGAGCTATCGAGCTGAAATTAAAGCGAAAATGTCAATATCTGAGATACTGTTTTAAGTTTCTTTTCTAAGTACTTGTATCTTAAAATACTGCAGAAAGAAAGTATCTATCTATATTCTTTTATTATTTCTAGTATCAATGAACACTATATACAGTAGCGGACAAAAGTTAAGCAACTCTGCGAAATATGTGAGCTTACTGTGAATAGTCAAGTAATAAAAGGGGATCTGACGACTATAATATCAATTTTAACAGATCGTATCCTTGCAAAGAGAAAAACACGTATTTGATGTTATATGCTTTAATTTAAATAATATATTTTTTTTTGTAATAAATAACGTACAATTTATAAGTGACAAAAGTTAAGCAACTATATCCAACCAAAAATAAATTCTAAACTTATTTATATAAATATTAATATTTTGTGGCATATCCCTTGTTTTTGATAACAGCTGCGCACCGTCGAGGCATAGATTCTATCAAATTTTGCAGAATTTGCAGATCAATTTGTTGGCATTCCGTTGATAATGCCTCAAAAAGTTCAGCGGCGTTATTATACCTTTTGTTGTTTGCTAGTCTTTGCTTTACAGTCTCCCACAAATTCTCAATAGGGTTGAGATCTGGAGATTGACTTGGCCAAGAAATAAACTAACTCCTTGCTCAGTTAACCACTCCTTAACGACCTAGCAGTATGCTTAGGATCGTTATCGTGCTGAAAATGCCATCGAAGTGGCATATTCCATTCAGCAAATGGCAACATTATGCCTTCTAATATATTTCTATACATAAATCTATCCATAATGCCATTGATGCGATGTAAGGGGCCCATGCCACTACCAGAAAAGCACCCCCACGCCATCACATTACCACCTTAAGAAGTGTGTGTTAATTTTTTAAACAATTTGCGCAGTTTCAGTTTACAATAAATACATTAGACACGTTTTGCATATGTTGAATCATTTGTATTGTTGTCATTTTGGAAAAATTTTTCTTATATTTAAATTTGTATTTAATTTATATTTATAAATGTTGGTGTCCACTTAATTTATTATTCATGTTTGGTGTTTTTTAACTTGATGATAGACAATTTTACCTTTTGACGTTGATCTGAAGATGGCTGTTAAAAGCCGAAACTAGTAATCATATATTAAATACTAAATGAACGAAAAAGAACGAGTTTTTTTACTCTTATCTAACCTTTACTTTTATATATTCTTTTTGATGAAATATCTGTTCCATAAGCTGTGTCTCAGAGGAAATTCACAAAAACTAGTCAGAAGCCAATTCATATATGTGTAAGTAGTCAAAAAGCTGTTTGGGATTTCTTCGAGCCAATCAAATCTTGTCTGACTAGTTTGTGATTCCTCTGCGAACACAGCTTATGACAGATATTTCATCAAAAAGAATATATATATATAATATAATATAGATACTTTCTTTTTGCAGTATTTTAAGATACAAGTACATAGAAAAGAAACTTAAAACATTATCTCAGATATTAAAAAATAGCACACATACTAAAAAGTATCTCTGACTTTACAAAGTTAAAAATTAGAAGGTATCTCGGAGATAAAAAGCACATATCATGACTATTAAACTGGAAATAAAGTAAAAATATGGATTTTATAAAAAAAAAAAACGATTTCTTAAATGTTTTTTAGTAAATAACACTAAAATTTGATAAGCGTTTTCAAGAATTAAAGTTTGACAAGGGCTATAACCGATGAAATGATAAAATTTATTCAAATGCAAATCAGATGTTGTTCATTCCTTCTTATTTATTAAAAGCTATACTGTGAAATCAGTCAAAAAGCTATTTGGGACTTCTTCGAGCCAATCAAATCTTGTCTGACAAGTTTGTGATTCCTCTGCGAACAAAGCTTATGACAGATATTTCGTCAAAAAGAATATAGATAGATACTTTCTTTTTGCAGTATTTTAAGATATAAATACTTAGAAAAGTAACTTAAAACATTATCTCAGATCTCAAAAAAATAGCACACATCGTAAAAAGTATCTCTGACTTTACAAAGTTAAAAATTAGAAAGTATCTCAGAGATAAAAGGCACATATCATGACTATTAAACTGGAAATAAAGATAAAAATACGGGTTTTATAAAAAAGAAAAAAAAGAACGTATTCTTAAATGTATTTTAGTAAATAACACTAAAAATTGATAAGCGTTTTCAAGAATTGAAATTTGACAAGAGCTATATATAACCAATGAAATGATAAAATTTATTCAAATGTAAATCAGATGTTGTTCATTCCATTCATACTTATTAAGATCAATAAAAAGCTACATGTTTCGGCCGAAACTGGCCATCTTCAGACTCTTATAACGTCAAACGGAGAAACAGATTAAAATATTGTTATTAATTAAAAATAAAAATTATATGCAAAATATACTATTTTTTTGCGAATAGGTTGTGTATGTCTAGAAACCCCAAAATTTATTTTGACATACATTACGTGACCACTAGTATGGCGGTAAATTTAAAAAATATGCTATTAATTTCTAAAAAGTGAGGTTAATTGACGTGATATCCAAAAATATTATTTGAAAAAGTTGCTTAGAATTGAATTCTGCGACTGTATGCATTTTTTTGTAAACATACTTAAAAAAAAAAAAACATTCAAAATCACGATTTTTCCCAAGTATCGTTTCATTGAATTACGTGTTTCCATTTTTTTTTTCTTTCTTTCGTTTTTAGCAGCTCAATTGTGAGTTGTGATGTTTCTAAATTTTGTCGATACTTTAACAGTTTTGTCAATTTTTTCGTAATTAACACGGCGAAAACTGAAAAGTATCATTTCAGTGTGACAGCTGTTGTTGCAAGGAACTAATCTAGTAGTAATAAATAAAAATTTACAGACATTTTCTCTCTAAACCACTTAGCAAGCATTACTTTTATTGAAAATTATTATATTATTTGTTTGTTTTCTGAATTGAAGTGGGAACGGTTACCTAAAAACTGATAACATTACGCACCGAAGATATTTAAGTAAGTTTTGAAATTAGAGGACAAGGAATAATAGATAGGTAAAATAAAAAAAATTACTGCATTATTTTGTAGTTTCTAATTTTAAAGCCTACCTTACTTAAAAAACAGAACGATATGTGTGCCTAGCCAGTAGCTATATATATATATATATATATATTTAGAGTTTCATTTCTTAGTTGTTTATAACTATTAGTTATTGTTTAAATGTTTTTGCTTATTAAGTATTCTCATCATCAGCTAAAAGTAAAAATTATAATTTTCAATAACAGTAATGTTGCGGGGGGCGGGGGTAGGGAGGGGGTTAGAATGAAAATATTTGTCAAATTTTATTTATTACTAGTAACCTTGTTTATATATTAATAGTTATTCAAACGATTGGAAGTACCAGTGGGTGTCTGTTAGATGGCGCCAACGTAAAATCCCATTTACGCTGCGCGCCATCTAAGAGACACTCTAAGGTACTTCATTCGGTTGAATAACTATTAAGATATATAAACAAGGCTAGATACAGTCCCTTGCAACAACAACTGTCATACTATGAACATGCTTTTCAGTTTTCGCTGTATTAATTATGCAAAAACTGACAATTTTTTTTGAGTATCAACCATATTTAGAAATAATACTGCAGTTGAGCTGCTAAAAACGAAAAAATTGAAATTATGTATTCAACAATATTTGGAAAAATCGTGGTTTGAATTTTCAAATATGTTTACAAAAATATACATAGGGCTGCCAAATTGAATTCTAAGCAACTTTTTCAAATAACTTTTTGGATATGATATTATCTAACCTCACTTTTTGCAGTTTCATGACATATTTTTTGCATAGCCCGCATTTAGCATTAGAGAACAGCTTTTATAAATTGTTTACTATTCAGTTGGTCATTCAAATTAACCATTTAGAGAAGAATTCAAATTAAAGAGAGGTTGATTTAAGGTGAGTCAACTGTGAATACTAATCTTGGGCATTCTATCAAAAATCGGAGACTAATTCTATTCACTCAGTTCAAAGTTATTATTAGTTTCCCCTTTTGAGGGACGGTTTTTTTATACATATATATAAATATATATTAAATAGTTATCGAGTAGAGCCTTTAAAAACGACCAATATTTTATCAGTAACCAATTCCTTGTGCAATAAAACTAATTTACAGTAATCTCACGAATTAAAAAAGTAAACGTACAATGCATTTAATTGTTTTCTTCCGGTTTCTATTACGATGCTAATAAAAAAGTGAGAAATTGAAAAGTGCCTTGCAACGACTAATATTTTATAAGTTAGTAAGAAATTCTACACATAGACTGATTTGTTAAGCAAATAATACTTTTATAGATATAATTATAATATTGATGTTAAGTGTACAAATTAAAAAATTTAATGCATTAAAATAATATAAAAACGATTTTTTAATAGTTTTTTTGCCGAATATCAACAATAATATATCAATCTACCATATATTACATATCTAAATAGAAGTTATTTTATACAATCATCATAAAATCAATAAAATCAATATATTAATATTACAGTATGTCCTTGAAAATTCATCTAATTTTTAGAAAAATAAGCTACTATTTTGTTAAAATTATCGTGGATTTTTAATACAATTAGAAAATATTTAAAATTGATAAGTACATGAATAAAGATTTTTAGCAGCTGAATACATGATACTTCAGATTAGTATAACATGCGTATATGTTAAATTAAAACTGAATAATTAGCTTAAAGAAATGATATGTAGTGCATATTGTACTTCTGTAAAAAAACAATACACAATAATTAGTATTTTACATATTATCCTGTCTTTTATTTAATTAAATGTTAAATATTTAATTAATTAGGGCAAATAAAACTGGAGACCGTCTAGCAACAGGGTCTACAACAATAAAAGTCAAGCCAATAATCTTTTGTATTTTCAAAAATAATTTTTCTTATATGTCTAGAAAATTCTTGGTTTGTAGTTAATTATAAATTTTTAT